>CM076578.1:1197551815-1197646647 GCA_034641835.2 Pinus albicaulis
ACAAACCGGAGACAGGTGGGGGAGGCGGTCCATCCGCAACTGCCTTCCCGGGTGCCTGCCACGATTCGTTGTAATCCTTCGAACGCGTAGCGACAGAGATAGGTGCAACACTCTTCATCATGAAAACTTGGGACCCAAATGGTGCAGATGGTGACGTTTGTTCGACCATCTGGGTCTGCTGAGACGGGAATGGCTCCTTAAGAACTGCCAGAGGCCCTTTTGAGCCCTTGATAAGTTGACTAACTTCGGATCGTCATGGACAATCCTTAGTATAATGGTCCCCTTCACAAATGAGGCAAGGGTACTTCGGTTTATGCTGAGAGCCATCCTCAGTGCGAGATTTGGATTCTGGCCTCGGGGCATCGGGTTTGGATTTACCTTTGCCCTTCTTTTTCCCCTTGGAGGCTTTCTCCGTAGGATTGGCCTGCACGGCGTTCACCTCCATGGTTTTGCCAAAATATGATGGAGCGGGATTAGCAGGAGCATTGTTGGAAGAATTAGACTTCTGCTTCCCATTCGAAGATTTCTTCGAATTCTGAGATATAGAACCAATGACACCATCCACTGTGGGGGTAGGTGGAGCCTTAGAGGTTCCGGACCGTGGGGCATCAGGAAAGATATCATAAAGCGTGCCGGACTGAGAATATACAAGATCCAGATATTGGGCACGCGCAATGGCTTGTTCCTCCGTCACACACACTCCCATCGCAATATCCTAGGCGATTTTGTTCACAAAGGAGGTGGTGAACCAGTGAGTTAGTATCTGATCAGGTATATGGAACTTGATTAGCCTACGATGGCGCCGCCACTCATGAATTTGATCGGAGATGTGAGTGGCCTTGTCCTGCTTCAAAGAAGTCAGGAGGTGCGTCCCGGCTTCATAACGAACTGGTAACTGAAAGTGCGTTAGAAAAGCCATGGCTAAGGAATTGAAATCTTGGAAGATACCACAGGATAACTCGATGTACCACTTAGCAACAACTCCAGTTAAAGTGCGCTGGAAGAGGCGCAGACGAATGGAATCGTCGACCCAAGAGTTAGACGAACACCAAAGATGATACGTCATCACATGCGCTTGGGGATCCTCTCCAGCTTTTCCCTCAAACTTGGGGCAATCACCTGGTATCTTGGTAGGAACCGGAGGCCAATACGGATTATGTAAAAGCGGATCATTGGTCAGTTTTGAAACATCTAGCAACTCCAAGGTGGCCAGGAACGGCAATGGCGGATTAACCGGCATGCCAGGCCCGGGATGAGGACCGATACCTGTACTCCACAATGGTTGTGAATATCCTTGCCCCCATGGGTTCTGTCCCGTAGGATTCTGACCGTAGGGGGTGTAGGTCATATAACCAGACTGATTTGGATGCTGGTAACCAGTGTGAGGGGCTTGATAACCAGGGTGTGGACCCTGGTTAGGATTAGGCCCTGTATAAGCAGCATTTGGATTTGGCTGCTGAGTATAGGTATAACCGGGTGGAGGAGGATAATACTAAGAGCCTCTAGGGTGGTTATAATTCGGTTGATATTGACCATGAGGATAATAACCGCCCTGAGGATGAGTCGACTGCTGATAGGTGGAACCCTGCGGAGCCTGATAACTAGGGCGCAGCTGTTGTTTTGGCTGTGGCATCGAATGAATCGGCTGCTGGGCAGGGTTAATAGAATGAGCAGGCTTCCCTGAGTGAACAGGTTGACCCGACTGAGAGGGCTGCCCTGAATGAAAAGGTTGACCCGGATAAACAGGTGGCGCCGGTTGCGCAGGTTGACCTGGCTGCAAAGGAGCTCCAGGTTGTACCGGATGGGCCGGTTGGCCTGGAGGCGGAACACCAGGTTGTACCGGATGGGCCGGTTGGCCTGGTGGAGGAATAGGGCCAGGTGTTTGCTGGTAACCGGCTTGACCTAGAGCAGAACCATAGGATGGTCCCGGCTAATATGCAACGTTAGAAACAAAAGGATACTGCGGTTTCATAGGCTGAGAAGGCTATATTTGCCCCCCAAGACCATAGACCGGTCCCGGTTGGTACCCCGGCTGAGGCTGTACAGGTTGACCGGAAGGGCTATAATACTGTCCTTGCGGACTGTATGACGGCCCTTGCTGGCCCGTAGGATAGCCTTGCATGGGCTGCCCCTGTGGGTCATAAGGATAGCCAGGTTAGCCCGAAGGTTGGCCTTGGAAAGGTTGCCCTTGCGGGTTATAAGCCTGGTTATAAGGTAAACCTTGAGCATGGAGGTAAGCCTCAGGAGCGGGAAGACGCAAAATGTCCCCGTGCTCATCATACTGACCTAGAAAAGCATACACGGGTGTACCATCCTGTGCATAGTGCGAAAAGTAAGAGCGGTTGGGATCTAGGGAGGACGGTCCAACCTCGGGGTTCGGCTGTAGCAGGGACAACCGATACTCCTCCGGAGAGATATTCTCCGGTACAGCAGTAGCTAGATAAATGCCTTCAGGAGATGGCACAGCCCTAGCAGAGGGTGCCGTGACAACGGGTGATGAGGCGGCCACACAAACAGTGGGCCGAACAGGTACAGAAGTAACAGGCGTCTGAGGAGACACCCCCAGTGAAGGAGCAGCTGGCCTCGGAGAAGGAGCTGACACTCCCATAGAGGCAGCAGCGGAAATGATCTGACCCAAAGACCTGTACCCCGGTGGTAATGAGGGACTGGTTGTTGACATAACAGCTGACTCAGAGTTGTCTCCCGGAAATAATCTTCGTGGGAAGAGCTGATAGTCTTCACCAGACGTTGGAATTTCCTCACCAGAATCACTCATGGTTGAGCCTGCCGCTAGATCTCGCAATAGACTGCGAGGACTAGGAGGAAAAACAGCAATTATAAAAGGCAAACCCGATGTAAGAGAAAGGAAATCATCTCCTAATCTCAATTCAGAAACAAGGTCCGAAAAGGGCCAATCGAACTCAACTAGTCCCCCAAAGGGTTGCTTAGAAAGAACCGGTCCCCCGTCAGGAAACTCGGAAACTATGGGCTGTTGTGGTTCAGCAGAGGATTGGGACACCTCTGATGAATTGTCCGTGTAAGGACTACCAGTAGACGAAACCGAGGGTTCCGCCACTGTGACAAAAACGACAAGAGAAAAGATCAAACACACACACGGGCTGAAAAAGAGTCAAGACACACGATCAAACGGTCAACAAGCAAAAACTAACAGGGCGTGTAATCGTGGGTGATTAATTTTTTACCACATTGAAACATAAGAAACTTCACCGTTTCATGTTTTAAGAGTCGAGAAACGATAAAAAAGGTGACTCTATCTCTTTCAGATTTGACACAAGCGTGAAAGGACAAGCGCTTGGTGATCCTTTCAAATTTAGGGAGTCAGAAAAGATCAAATGATTGCTAAGGAATACTAGGAAAAAGGGTGTACCAAATAACCATGAACTGCAATATACACCTTGGTTTCAATAATGAAAGAGAAATCAACCAAGGACTTTCTGTACGTGCAGAAAATCTCCCCGAATGCTGTGTTCGGTGTATCACGGGTATAGGGCGGCAGACTCGGCTTCCTACAAATAAAGGATTGAAACCTAGAGGGGTCTCCCTTTATATACGCGACGGTAACGGGAGCACAAGTCCGTACTAGCGCTTTCTAAAGCCAAAAGGCGAACGACAGCTACTAGGTTTTAAGACGCCGGAACACGTCTCTAGCCTAGACCTCTAAATGTGTTTCGTTAGATTTCAATGTTGCCTTAGTGTAAATTGAGTAGATTTTAAAGTTGATATTCAATTGCGTTTCAGTTTTCAGGCCCTAATGAATGTGCTGTCTCAAAAATCTCCTAAATGCAAAACTACATGCCACAGTAGACCATTTTGTTCGATGAAAACTAGCTACAGAAGAGTTGAGAGTTTTTACACAAACAAAATGATCAGAAGACAATCAATGACATCTCTAATGCAACTAATGAAACTAAAAACTTTTCTCTCAAATTCACTAAATACTAGTAAAATGGAAAAGATTTCAATTTGCACTAATCAACCAATAAGCAAAAGAGATTTTTTTTATTTTCAATGTTTGATAGCTAGATGCACTAAACAAACCGAAAACAAATAAGAAACAATTCGAGAAATGATATTAAGAGAGCAAAACAAACAAATTTCACTCAATGGCACAAACAATCAGATCTCAAATCGACAAAAAGTCTCTCAAAACCAAGAAAATTCCCAAAGACACCAATGAGCCGTGTGATCTAGGCCCAAAATGAAGCAAAGCGAAATTCGAATGAAAATGAAATCAGTCACTCAAAAAACGCAACAATATGATAGACAACTGTCAAACGAATGCAAGGAAGCAATCCCACAGCTGACTGAACGAACGGAAACCAAAACTCCTAAGGGAGGCTCAACTCACAAAGGCACCTAGATGCCCTAGGGCTCGTATGCAAAATCGAAATAAATAGGCAAACAACCAAAGGAAGGAGGCTCCAACCAGTCAAACCAGGCTCCAGTGCACTCAAACAGCCGAAAAATCAAGATCAAAATCACAAGTCAGCCTCAGAAATCTTGAAACACAGCAAACCCTAATAGCTCACAGGATTGGCGTGACTGTGAGCTTGAAATTAGCACCAGAAATGCAATGGTGCGGGTGATACACAGGCAACCTGCGCCAATCGGCGCGACTGTTACGCTAAAAAGCGCGCTAGCCAAGTTTACTGTGGAAAAAATAAAAAACAAGCAATCTCAGACACAGACAAGTGAAAATAAGGCTAAAACAAAGCCAAACAAACAAGAAAATCCAGTCCAAAGAGTTGACCAAGCAAGCAAGACCAAGAAGTTAACCAGAAAGAGAAGACAAAACTCCAAGTTGTCCAGTCCGTAAACCAAACCGGAGATCGACTAAAGCAACGTTGATCTACTCCGCTAATGCAGAGCAAAAGCGTTTCGAAGGCTATCTGGCTATGCTTCAGACTCCGTCTATAGTTTACAAATCAAACAACAAGCTGAGTCCCCAGCGGAGTCGCCAAATTGTTGAAGAGGTAAATCCCCTCTGCGGACAGAGGCGATCCCTACTAGCCCAAATCGGGTCTAGCAACAGTCAAACACGCTACAGTGCAGGTTCCTAATTGTAAATAAACCGACTTGCGAGGAAGGCTTACCTGGAATCCAACGCTGTCGTTTGTAGAGGAGGTGGTGCTCCCGTTCCTTCGCCCTGGCAGATCACAGCCCTCACAATCTCCGTGATCGGACACCTGCACATGCAAGAAACAACACAAACGCAAGCATAAAATCCAGTGCATACAACTATATATCAGTCGAAGAGGATATAACTCATGAACATGATCAAGAACAAGAGTGGAACCATAACCGATATTCGCTTATCATTAAAGAGTCAAAAGAAGAATACAACCATAGCTTCGACGCAGCACTCTCCTTTAGCGGGTCGTCAGCACAAAATGTCTCGATAAAGCCTGTCAGGGATGGACAAGCCTCTCTCTCTGGATACTTGGCAATAGTCTCCTTGCTTGGATTTGGCCTTAGGGAATCAAGAAGGCTTTTGCAGCATGAAAGCTCTTGGGAACTTAGAAATTCTGCCACTCTTTGGAACTAGCTTGCAATGGAAATGGACAAGCTTTTATAGAAGGAGGAAGGGGAGTTGGGATCCCTATAATTATGGGATTGGCCCTATCATCAAGGAAGCTTCCATGAGAGGTGGCAAACCACTTCCTCTCCATGGAAATCCATAGCCAAACCTCCCAACTCAAGATAGAAATCAGCCCGGTAATTTGTTAGGATGAAACTTCTGCCTTTTATTTTTAAAAATCACCTCTTAATATGGTTGGCGCGGGTATGGCTCTATGACAGAGTGCCAATTGGCGCGCCCTCTTTGGAGGATTTCCCTCTTAGTGAGAGGTGAACACGGTGACTTAATGGAAAAGAACTTATTTTTGGGGTTTTAAAGGAGAGATATGCTAGGGAACATCTAGCTCATCTTGGAGGGTCTGATAAGTAACCACTGATCCTTAACTACTTGAGGTCTATGGAATGAGCCCTCGATGGGGATGGGGATTGTGGGGCAGTGCAAATAACATTACATGTATGTATGGATCAAAGGTCATGATTTATACAGATTGAGAAAAACACAGTCACCTAATTACTAAAGGAAGTGAAGGAAGTGAACCTGATATTATGAATTTAAGTAATGTGATGAGATCTTGCTACAACACAATCATTATTAGCTAAAATAAAACGAGCACATGGTTGTGAATTAGGTAGTAGCAATGTAATCTAGTGTTTGGTGGATTACAGTGGCTAGATATTTATTGGTAAAGGAATTAGAGCATTAGATAATGAATTCTAAGTAGCAAATAAGATCACAAATGGTTAAAGAAACATAAAGATCAAAGAAGGATTAAACCTCATCAAAACTCAGATTTATACAAGAAAACTTCTCTGTATTACTAATTGTATTCCTTTACATAAAGCAGCAGCTGGGCCAAAAAGTCTCCAACCCCTTACTAATTCGACCTCTTGCTTCATATATAGCTTTTAAAATATGAATTCCATGATCCTTCATCAAGAGAATTCGAATTTCTATGATTGACACCTATTCTAACCATAAAACATAACCTTAAATGCAAATTGACAACTAACTGTCTCTTCTAGGAGTCCTAATACAAATAGGACTAAAACACTCTTTATTATAGCTTAAAAACCTTTAACCACCTTATCTAAACATTTAAAACTATGTTTGACAACTGCTATAACTCCATGAATTCGAATTTGATGAAGCCCATAACTTTGTTGTGACATAATCTAACTTGCCTCTTATCTGTCCCTGCAAAATAGGAGCATGTTTCCTATATAGTAGCTGAATGTTTCTTTCTTGTCCATTTGAATCAATTGCTGAAGAAGAACTAGTGCTCAAAACCTGTGGCAAATGTGCTATGACTTTAACTTGAATTCGACCTTCCAGCTGTGCAAATCTCAACTTTAAAAATGGTGTAACAGCTATCAATACTACTGCGCTACGAAACTGCTGAGTCTGTTGTTTTCATAGCGCAGACCATTTCCTTTTTTAAATCATACTTTAAACACCATTTTACATGTGCCAACCCTCTGGATCTTCATTTTTATTCTCCATATACCTCCCAACAGCATCAAATTCCAACACAAAACCCTTGTCACCTTTGAAAATTTGCAAAAAACTTTCCAATCAGCGGTTTCGTAGCACGCTGCGAAACTGCTGAGTCTTCACATTTCACCGCTTCTTTCCAAAAATTTGGTTTTCAACCCCTTTAAAACTATGTTTTTAGGTGTATATCAACCTTCATAATCAACAAACATGAACTTTTAACTGCTTCAAAAGTGATATATTCCACATAACCCCAAAAATGTTTAAAATATTTGTCACTTACTGCTCTGTTTTAGCTGAAAAATAGGTGTTGGGACAGAGATTTTATCTCCTCATCAAAATGTATTTTTCAAAACTGAGGGATTTTTTTGGAGATGACTCTATTCTGAACAAAAACCTCTCTTGGATTTTTGTAAGACCTGTCCTACTGCCCAGACACTGTCTTTGAACATTAGGTGTAAACTGGAAATTTCTGATTTCTAAAAATATGGCTTCAAAAAAGGCCTTGTATCTCCCAACTGGTAATCCGTATTAAGAAAGTGAGATAGGTTATTGTAGCTAGAGATATTTTCAAAATAAACCTCTTTCATAATTCCAAAATAACCTTTCATGTGGCCAGAAAATGATCTTGAAAAATACTACTAAAACCAGAAAGCAGAATTTTTCTCTGAATGACTTTCAGCAATTTCGTAGTGCAAGTTCAACCATTGATGTATCCCAGCTCATAATTAATTTGAAGAAACTGAAAGAGTTATTTGTATTTAAGTATGTTAGGAAGAAAAACCTCTTTCATTTTTCCAAAAAATTCTTTCAGTTTCCCAGAAAGATCCTTGAAAAAATACTACTTAGAGCAGAAAACAGAGTTTTTGCTTATGAAAAAGGTTGTTTCAGCCATTTCGTAGCGCACTAAGAAAACAACATTTTCGTAGCTAGTTTCAAAATGGATAAAAATTTGTCTTTATAAACATGATATGGGACCCTTAAAGTGTGAAACAAGGTTGTTGGACTTTATTTGATGATGGAAATGAGACTCTAACACTATGACTTAGACTCTAAAAACTTAAAATGACTTAACACCTACTAGAAACCATGACCAAGAGCAGATTTGACACAATCAGATTTTGAAAATTTGTGGAGTGATAACATACCAGTACTGATTTCAAGGGTGACCCAAATCTTCCACTTCCAGAAGGGGAAAACTGGGACGAGGATAGAAGTAAAAACTCATTTTTGGATTTTTATGAGTATTATAAAAAAATTTGGTTTATATATGTGTGTGTGTGTGTGTGTGTGTGTGTGTGTGTGTGTGTGTGTGTGTTATGATATTTTCTCATGTGTTGCAGATGTTGGACAAGAGAGACCCACGGGTATGTCTCTGATAGCTCAGAGGGTCCTAAGAGAGTTCGAAGTGGCCCCTCTGGACGAGGTAGGTGATGACGAGGAAAAAATTTCATGTAACCTGGAGGGACTCACGAGAAGGATCCCAGAGTACGTGATATTTGAGGACATTCCTCGTCCTTACCAGTAGCACACTGCAAGGGTTTCCAACCGCATTCATCGACTGCTGAGATGTATCGTACGGGAAGTGAAGTGCGATCATGAGCACCATGCTGATTAGACTCCTGGGTTTTATTTCTGCATTTTTTTAGAGACATGGTGTCTCAGAATGTAACTGAAACACATACATATTTTTTGAACTATGATGTAAAAGCCGATACAAAATATATATATATATATTCTTATTTTTCTGTCTAAATATTACTATGTAATGATGACTGCTTTTACAAATTTCGCAAATGTATATCTAATACTAGATTAGCTACTGCATCAGTTAACGTATTCATTCTTCTGGGAATATGTTGATATGTAATATAATCAAAATTCCTTTCTAAAAGATGAACACATAAATACATCCTTAAAATATGAGGGTTTCTAACAGAATAACGTTGATTGAGCTGGAGAACAACAAGCTGAGAGTCTAGGTTTATAATTAATTCACGAATGTCGAGGGAAATGGCTTAAGTTATAAGTTCGATAACTGCACTGTATTCAACGACATTATTAGTTGTACATCCTAAACAAATTCCTTGAAGTTCTATTAACTCACCGTTATGATCATAAATTACCCAAGCCACGGAGGATAGGTTCCAAGTACTGCGGGAGGCACCGTCAACAAAACCGACATGAGTGATAAACATATGCACAGTAAGAAACGACACAATAAGTAGGAAAACTACTTTCAAAGCACAAAAAGCCAAAAATGTACAAAAAATGGAAAACACACTTATATATAGACTAAATGCACGAGAAAAACTGATGCATAATATTTTTTGAGATACAGCTTGTTTCGAGGTTGATCTAGGGGATTTCCTTCATAATCAATAAGCTCATTGGCCCCTTTCTACAAAACATGTTTAACGATGTAGGGCCCATGCCACATGGGTTTGAATTTACCTGCCCCCAGCTTATCATGGGCTTGGTCTTACAAGAGGACCAAGTCTCCTTCTATGAAGGTACGAGGGGAAACTGTCTGGTCAAAATGGGCTTTGACCCGCTTTTTCTATGCTTCTATGACTAGAGTAGTGAAGTGACGAGTTTCATCAAGCCTCTCCAAATATAGAAGACGTTCTTCCTCTGGTGAGGTATTCAACAGTAATTCGACAGCTAGCTTGAGTGAAGGAATTTCGCATTCAATCTAAAGGGTATCTGGGGTACAAAAACCTTAAATCCATCACTGAGGGTGTGTGACACATTTGTTGGGGTACAAAACCTTAAAGCTGACCTGCATGTATTTGAATATATTAGAAAATAAATTCAAAATAAATGTTATTCTCATCGGATCAAGATGATCTTTAGATCGATCTTGCACCTCTCTGAAAGAGGAACCTAATAAAAATATTGGTATCTTCATCAAAGCATCACAACATGGAGTTTTGACCTAGTTTTCCAATTTTAACACTCCCTCTCAACTAGGGAGAACTCCATCCACCTATGCAACTCAACATCATGCGTCATCCCGCCATAACTTTCTTTGCTGGCTCTTTATTTCGGAACAAGAGTGGGTCAGTCACAAAGACATCATTCTCGACTGACAAATTCAACCCAGAGGTCTGAAACCTCTATAGGACTCACAAAGAGTCTCATACCAACCCAAAGTTGGTTTATCTGACCCGAAGTCAGTAAGAGGTCCGAAACTCACTAGAATTGATCCCAGATCAATTGGTTGGATTGTGCCATCCTAGATAGAGAGTACGGCAGTATTTGATGCATCCATCAGTCTTTTCTACTAGTCTCTATATTTTTCCACCTCACTAGCCAAATGAGAGGTACTCCCCATGAGCCCTGAACTCAATGGGTAGGATGTATATGAGGCACAGATAATGAGAGGTGAACCAACTCAATCATCACAATGGTGGGGCAGAATCACACCAACAAGGTTCGGTAAGCCTAGCCCTGTGGTTGCTTATAGCTCCGAGAAGCTATCCCCAAAGCCCCCCAAAGCTCATCGTCCAATAGGACCCACATCATAGTATCGTTCTACGATACCAAGACTCTCACGGAAGGTTAGGAACTTGACCTTCCCCAGGGGCTTTGTGAGAGTATTGCAACCTGCTCATCAGTTCCTATATGATCGAGCCTTATGGCTCCTCATTGTACCATATCCCAGATAAAATGGTACCTGATATCAATATGCCTGGATCGATCATGGAACACAGGATTCTCGGACAAGCGAATCCCACTCTGGTTATCACATAGTATCACAGTGGTATCTAGCACATGCCCGAACAACTCACTAAAGAGCTTTCGCAACCAAACTGCTTCACAACATGCCATACTCATTGCAATGTATTCGGCCTTTGTGGTGCTCAAAGCCACTAACTGCTGCTTCCTTCTCATCCATGATATCGAAGCAGATCCAAGTGAGAAGCAACATCCCAACGTGCTTTTACGATCCACCACACTACCAGCCCAATTGGCATCAGTATATCCAAGGAGTATCACGCTCCCGACAGTGTATCTCAACCCATTCTTTATCGTGCCCTGAAGATATCTCAGAAGATTCTTGGCACCAACCAATGAGTGTGATGAGGCTCAACCATCTGTTGACTCAAAGTGTTCACTACAAAACATATGTCCGGATGTGTGTTCACTAAGAACATCAGGGCCCCTATGAGTTGACGATACTCAGTAGTATTTGCTAATACAGCCCAACAGCACTACCACTCAACTTCTTAAAGTTGAGCTCCATCAGTGTCAACACGGACTTACAGTCCACCATACCAAATCTTTCCAGAAGCTTCACAATGTATTTTCCTCGAGAAAGGAAAATCTCACTAGGTCTCTACCAGACCTCCAACCCTAGGAATAGTGCATCAGTCCTAGGTCCTTCATCTTGAACTCAACAGTGAGCTCCCTCTTGCACTGATGAAAGAGAGGGTCAGCACCTTTCAGGAAGAGGTCGTCCACATACAGCACCAGAACGAGAGGCTTCTATCTATCAACCTTGAAGTAAAGGTTCAGATCATGTTAGGATATTCCGACACATAGGAAATAGTTAAGAATAACTTAGTCTAGTGTAGAGTTAGGTAAAGTGTGTTTCTTTACTATGTACATTTGTAACTTATAATCTGACGGTCACGATTTGTAGTGATCCGACGGTTCACTCTCTCCCCAGTATTAACGACACTTGATCCATGGCTTAACACCCGATTGGTCCATGATCTCTATTTAAAGAGCATGGAGGTTCATTTTTCCGATAACTGTTTATGAGAGAAACATATGTAAATTTTCTTTTTATATTAATAAATTGCCTGAAGTGGTCATGTTGGCTCAGGCCGTGGACTATTTCCCTCTTCGATGGTTTTAACCATGTGATAATACTAGTGTACTGATTTGTGATCTGTTTGTGAGCTGTGACCTTTGGTTTTTTACCTAAGGAACTTACCCTATAAATTCCTACATGGTATCAGAGATATTTTGAGGGCCACATCCGTTGTTGATCAAAATCTGAAGCCGATTTGACTACATGCAATTGTTGTTTTCTAGACTACTATTTATGAGAATTTTTGGGCTTGTAGAACTGCTCTGTTGTGTCTGGAGTGTCTGTTACAATAAGGAACACCTTTCACTTCATGCGAAAAGGTTTCTGGTGGCCCAAATTATGACAGTTTAGATCTGGAGGTATAAATTATCTGTTTTGCAGTTATATTTGTTAAAAATTCTGCTTATTTCGGTTCTCTCTGTTTATTTCGGTTTTAGGTTTTATTTATTTGTCAGATATGTACTCTCTTCTTTGTGTATTCTCTTTGCTCTGCGCTGTGTGCGATCTCAGCAAATCAGAAAAAGGAAGAAAGGATTTTTTTTGCTACGTATACTTTTTCCCTGTGTCTTTGTACGATCTTGGGAAATCAGAAATATTGAAAAAATAGATAGTTGCTAGTAAGGGTAACTGAAAATCTAATTGCATTTATTTTATTTTATTTTGCTTGGATTTTTGTGTTTTTTGTGCAGGAAAAGGCATGCACGCCGAAGAGTAAAAACAAAAAAATCCTTACAGAATCATTTTACTATAAAACAATTACAAAATCTTTTTTACTATCTCACTTGCTGAGAAGTTAGTTTATGAGAATAGAGGTCTTGGGTTCAAGTCTCTTTCTCAAGCTTCTTTTGTAAAAAAAAAATTGTTAAAGGGGCGGGATTTTTTTTTTTTAAGTCGAACTTCATCGTCAAATTTCAAACCGTTCTCGTAACTATTCGGCATCTACAACTCAGTTTTTTTAAAAAGGCATAACTTCTTCATCCGGAAGCCTTTTTTCAAGCCATTTTTTTTAATCAGCCTAATTTTTTGAGATCTTTCCATTGGAGTAGTTAGTTTCAGCTTTTTTCAGCTTCATTTTTTTTCAAAATGGAAAGTGCATGCCTGATTATTCTTAACAGCACCAATTATTTCCAATGGCTACCTCACATGGTAGATATACTTAGAAGTAAATGGATTTATAGAATATCCACGAGACAAGAAACTAAACCTTATGATGATGATAAAGTCGCTAAATAGGAAAAAAAACAAGATCAATCACAAGGGTTGATAGGAATGTCCATTGCTCAAGATCTTCAATTTCATATCCTTGACATTGATAGCCCTCATGAAGCCCTAGAAAAGCTAAATATTGTCTTTCGCATTCAAAATCATCAGGGCCCACCAGCTTGAAAATGAGTTGCTTACTTTGGACCCCCATAACTTCTCTATTGAATATTTTTTGTCCAAATTCAATAACCTTAGACTTCTTTTAGAAGGTTGTAAGGTCAAAAAGGAAGATGGTAGCCTCATCTATTTCATTCTTGCTAAGCTTGGCCCTACATACTCTGTATTTGTTTCCACCTTCCATTCCACTAGAGAAGCCATCATTTCTTCAGGAACCACCTACAAGAACCCCTCTTTTGATGCCTTTTGTGATTCTTTGATAAGAGAACAAGAAAAACTTTTACACCTTGGTCTTATCACTTCAAGAAACGCTTCTAAGAAAGCCTTAGCAGCCCAACAGCAATCATATCAAAATAATCCCAAGAAGCAGTATCCTAAAAAGTATGGTCTAAAACCAAACAAGGGTCCTAAGAAATTTCGGCCATAAACTGAAAAAGAAACTCACCAAAACGATAAGGCAAATCAAAACAAAGGGAAGAAGACAAATAGACACTGCAAATTTTGTAATCGTGATGGCCATATAGAGTCCAAATGTTTTAAGAATATGGAAGCCTTAGAAGCAGCAATGAAGAATCACAACATCAATTTGGAGCACTCTTCACCTTCATCTTCAGGAATGGCACTTTCTACTTGTGGTTGTCAAGCATCAAGATCTAGTTATGCATTAAATGTATCTTCTTCTTCTCATTCTCATGAGTGGATCATTGATTCTAGAAATTCTTACCACATGGCCAAAAATCAAGCCATTTTTTCTTCTTTAAATGATTGTAACACCAAACATATTTATGTTGGTGATGATAGATCTCTTAGTGTTGTAGGATATGGAACCATTCATCTAGATATTGGTCAGTTTAATGATGTACTATGTGTTCCTACCTTGTCATGCAACCTTCTCTCTGTTTATCATATAAATCATTCAGGTGAAGGGAAAATAGTAGAATTCTCACCTCATGATGTTGTAATCAAGGACCTCAAAGATCCTAGACATATTTTAGCTACTGGAATTGTTGATGATTCAAAAAGGTTGTATAAGTTTGACAACTTTGGGTCATCCTATCTTCCCTCCATTTATGTTGCTCATAATAATGATGTGAGCAAACTTTGGCATGAGCGATTTTGTCACTTAAATTATCGCTCTCTTCAAACTCTATGTAAAGAAAATATGGTAACGGGTCTTCCTATGGTATCTTTCCGAGATGGTGTTCGACACGGATGTGTCCTTGGAAAACATCATTGGGATAGTTTTGACAAATGTGCCTCTTGGCACACTTTAGCCCCTTTGCAGCTTGTGCACAGTGATCTATGTGGTCCACTTCCTGTTGTTTCTTTCTCTGGTTGCAAGTATGTCTTAACTTTCAATGATGATTTTTCTAGACACACTTGGGTATACTTCTTAAAACTCAAGAGTAAAATTTTTAACATGTTCTTGGCCTTTAAGGCCTTTGTTGAGAAACAATCTGGACATCCAATTCTTAAGTTAAGATCAGATAATGGAGGAGAATATGTTAACAACAAATTTATCAACTTCTAAACTGAGTATGGCATTCAATTGCAACATACCATTCCTTATAATCCACAACGAAATGGTGTGGTTGAAAGGAAGAATCGCACCTTAAAATAAATGGCTAATTGTATGCTTCAATCTAAAGGACTTAGTCTCAATTTTGGGGCAGAAGCAATTAACTTTGCAAATTACATAGTAAATTGCACTCCTACTAAGGTTTTAAAGAATATAACTCCAGAAGAATCTTGGAGCTCAATAAAACCATATGTAAGTCACTTTCGTGTTTTTGGAAGTGACGCTTGGGCCCATATTCCAGATGCGAAACATAAAGCCTTAGAACCTAAGAGTGAAAAATGCATTTTTGTTGGATATTCTGAAGATGTCAAAGGATATAGACTTCTTCAACCAAAATCCAAAAATATAATCATTAGAAGAGATGTAAAATTTGATGAAAATATATCGGCCTGCGAGCCTAGTTCAGCGAGTGTGCCACCTTTGGCCTGCGAGCCTGATTCGGCATATGTGCCACCTCTCTCTCTCTCTTCTATTTTTAATAGCATTCCTTCTAGTTCAAATGATGACAGCGAGGATGACAATACTCCTCCACCTCTTGAAATTGTTCCTTATACTCCACCGCTTCCAAGATGGGTCCGCTCTACTCGGGATGCAGCAGGTTCTCTTGCTGGTGACCCTGCCGATCGACGACGTACACGTTCTCAGTTCGAAAGAGCCTCTTCCTTATTGGCTCAGGTTCCAGAAAAACTTGATCCAGAAACCTTTGAAGAAGCCTCCGATCATCCAGATTGGGATGAAGCTATGAATAAAGAGTATCGTTCCTTATTGGAAAATGATACTTGGGATCTTGTTCCTCTTCCAAAAGGAAGAAAACTTGTCAGATGCAGATGGGCTTACAAAACCAAGTTTGGACCACATGGAAAAGTGGATAGACATAAAGCTCGTCTTGTTGCTAAAGGATTTTCACAAGTTGAAGGCATTGACTATACTGAAACCTTCTCCCCTGTTTCCAAAATGAATTCTATCCGCCTTGTTCTTTCCCTAGCTGCCTCCTTTAAATGGGAAGTCCATCAAATGGATGTTAAATCCACCTTCTTACATGGAGATTTGCATGAAGAAATCTACATGGAACAACCCCCTGGCTTTATCTAAAAAGACTCAAGCCTTGTTTGTCGCCTTAGGAAGTCTCTCTATGGTCTCAAACAAGCTCCTCAGGCTTGGTATGCCAAAATGGATAGATTTCTATTAGATAATGGCTTTTCTAGGTGTCATTCTGACAACACTATCTACACCAAGAAAGTGGGTAAGTCCTTCACCATCCTTGTTCTTTATGTTGATGATCTTATCCTTACTGGTAGTGATCCAAACCATATAAACCATGTGAATTCTAGCCTCAAAAATAAGTTTGAAATGACAGACCTAGGACACTTGCATTATTTCCTTGGTCTTCAAGTCTTGCAATCAAATAAGGTATTACCCTTTCTCAGTCCAAGTATGCCTATGATATTCTATGTCAATTTCACATGGAATATTGTTAGAGAGCCCCTTATCCCTTTCATTTTGGATTCAAGCTTTCAGTCACTTTTTCTAACCCTAAATTTGATGCTACCTTATACCGTCAACTTGTTGGTAAACTTCTGTATCTAACCCATACCCATCCTGACCTTTCCTTTTCTGTTGGTCTTGTTGCTCATTTTATGCACCAACCTCATGAAAGTCACTAGAAAGCAACTAAAAAAAATACTTTGATATATTCAAGGTACAATTCAGTTTGGGATTCATTACAATGCAGGGGCATCTCCATTGTTGATTGGTTTCACTGATTCTGATTGGGCTGGTGACTCTGTTGATAGAAATTCTACTACAGGATACGTATTCACTCTTGTTTTAGGACCTATTACTTGGTCTTGTAAGAAACAAAGTGCCATCTCTCTTTCTTCAGCCGAAGCAAAGTATCGCAGTGCAATTGAAGCCAGAAAGGAAGCCATGTGGCTTCGTCAGATCCTATCTGAATTTGGTCTTCATCAGCGGGATCCAACTACACTTTTGTGTGATAATCAGAGTGTCATTCAGCTATGTAAAGATCCAGTTCAGCCTCAGTGTATGAAACACATTAAACTCCACATACACTTCATCAAAAATTTCATTCATGATCGCGTTCTTGAAGTGCAGTATTGTCCAACCAATGATCAAGTAGTTGATATCTTTACAAAGGCTCTCACAGAAGCAAAGTTTACCAAACTTAGATCTATGCTTGGAGTTCATGAAATTTTTCATTAAGGGGGGATAGGCTCTATTTCCTCCTTCCTTATCCTATTGTGTTAGTTTTTGTAAATCCTTCAATCCTATCCCAATTTGTTCTTAAGGGGGGATTTTAGGATATTTCGACACATAGAAAATAGGCTCCTTTTGTGTTGCCTTTGTAAATCCTTCAATCCTATCCCAAGTTGTTCTTAATGGGGGATGTTAGGATGTTCTGACACATAGGAAATAGTTAAGAATTACTTAGTCTGGTGTAGAGTTAGGTAAAGTGTGTTTCTTTACTATGTACATTTGTAACTTATAATCCGACGATCACAATTTGTAGTGATCCAACGGTTCACTCTCTCCTTGGTATTAACGACACTTGATCCGTGGCTTAACACCCGATTGGTCCATGATCTCTATTTAAAGAGCATGGAGGGTCATTTTTCTGGTAATTGTTTATGAGAGAAACATATGTAACTTTTCTTTTTATATTAATAAATTTCTTGAAGTGGTCGTGTTGGCTCATGTCGTGGACTGTTTCCCTCTTCGAGGGTTTTAACCACGTGATAATACTGGCATACTGATTTGTGATCTGTTTGTGAGCGGTGACCTTTGGTTTTTTATCTAATCAACTTACCCTGTAAATTCCTACAAATCAGCATTACTATGAGTGAAGCCCAGCTTCATCAGGAAGCTATCTATCCTCTCGTACCAAGCTCTAGGTGCTTGTTTCAACCCATAGAGGGCTTTCTTCAACCTGCATACATGGGTGTCCTGATCCTGGAATTCGAACCCCAGAGGTTTCTCCACATATACCTCTTCCTTTATCGCACCATGCAGAAATGCGGTCTTCACATCCATCTAATGAAGACTCCATCCTTGCATAGAAGCAAGGGCTATGATAGATCAAATGGTGGTATATCGGGCCACAGGTGCAAATATGTCATCATATTCTATGCCTTCCTTTTGAGAAAAGCCACGGAAAATGAATCTTGCCTTGAATTTTTCAGCACTTCCATCAAATCCATGCTTGATCTTGTAGAGCCATTTCGAGGTGACAACTGCTTTGTCCTCCGGTCTTGGAACCACATCCTAGATGTCATTCTTCATTATGGACTCATACTCTTCGTGCATATAATCCTTCCAAACTTGATGCTTTACGGCTTCCTCAAAAGATCCAGGCTTGGATTGTACAATAGTACATGGCTGCTAGATACCCTTGGTATCTATTCGGCTTGTTTCTTTGACGGAATGTCCCCCTTGGGTCCATATGTCCCTCGGCATCCTCGAGAGTGTCCCTGAGCCATGATGGTATCTTCCCCAATGAAGGAGGTGGATCAATTGGGTCCATTGGTCCTTCAAAATCAAGCATCATCTCATCCTTCGGTTCTTCTTTATTTCTAGGCCTTGCTTCATGGTCATCCTCAGATCTTGGAAGATTGACTACTTTCTTCAAGGAAGCATCTTCGTCAAAAGTGACATCGTGGCATATCTCCACTTCCCTTTGACTAGGAACATAGACTCTGTAGGCCTTCGAAGTTTCGTTGTAGCCCACAAACATTATTTTTTTCCCAGAAGCATCCAGATTGCTCCTCTTCTCTTTCGGCACATGAAAATAAATAGGACATCCAAAAACTCTAAAATGTGAGACGTCAGGTTTCTTACCAGTGAAAACCTCTTCGGGATTTTTGGAGTTCAGAGCGGAATGTGGGCATCAGTTTTGTATATGCACAACAGTGTTCGCAGCTTCTCCCCACAGAAATTTCAGTAGACCCTGGTCACATAGCATGGCACGAGTAGCTTCCACAATGGTCTTGTTCTTTCATTCAGCAACACCATTCGGCTCAAGTTTATAGACAATTGTGCTCTCCCTCTTAATGCCAAATTATTTGCAAAATTTCTTGAAATCATTCGTCTCATATTCAGTTCAATTATCTATCCTCAATATCTTGATCTTCTTCCCTGTCATATTTTCCACCAAGGCTTTGAAGGTACGGAACCACATGAAAGCCTCTTCCTTCTTCTTTAAGAAGTATATCCAGGTTTTGTGAGAGAAGTGATCTGTGAACATCATATAATAAGAGCATCCTCCCAAGGATGTCACGGGTAGCATACCAGACAGATCGTAATGTATTAATTGCAAGAAATCAGATGTCTTTGTGATTCTTGAGGGGAAAGGTCCCCTTGTATGCTTTCCTTCAGCATAACCTAGACATACACCTTCATGATTATTTGAGAACTCAGGCATCCCCGTCACCACCTTCCTTTCTTCGAGAAGGGCCTTGTAGTGAAGGTTTCCAAGCCTCTAGTGCCATAGTTCAGTTTGTCGGATATTATCACATGTCATTGCTTTTAGTGGACTTCCTCCAACCTGGTAGAGTGTATCAATTCTAAACCCAATCGTGATAGCTTCCTTGAAGCTTTTCTTCCACATGTGCACCTTTCCATTAGTGAATGCCACATTGAAACCTTTGTCTTCCATGGTTGATATATACACAAGGTTCTTATTCAAATTAGGTACATAGAGTACATCATGCAAGCAGAGGACATGACCTTGAGACAAGTGGAGGGTCACAGTCCCCGTCCCTTTCACAGGGTATGTGGAATTATCTCAAAGGATAATTTCCAGATTAGTATCCTTCTCAAACATATCAGAGATTGCTTCCTTGAACCCAGTGATGTGCCTTGAGGCACCACTAACTATCAACTAGACATCCATAGTGTCGGGTGGAGATGCAACGGAGAGGGCAGATACATGAATGTATTAATTTCTTTTATCAACAACATTTGATTCCTCATACCTGGAGTTTCTTGACCATTTGAAAGGTTGACAATTTCTGTCGGAGGGAGCCTTCCTCTTTCCCTTGAACCTGTTGTTCCTTTGATCTCCATTCCTCCGATTGTTGTTGTTGTCATCACCATCGAGAGAATCCTTCTTGAAAGGACATTCTCTAGCATAGTGACCTAGCCTATGACAAGTGTAACACTTGCCCTTATTTCCTTGGGCCCCTACTCTTCATTTGTTCTTTGGACCACCAAAGTTATTCTTTCTAGAATGAGTAGCATAGGCAGCATTTCCTTCATTTTCATACTCTTTCATTCTTTTCTCTTCTTGAATGCATCTCGATAGTACTTCGTCAAAGTTAGGTATCATATTATTATTTAGAATGGTAGTGTTGAACACATGCCATTCGGATGGGAGCCCTCCAAGTGCGGTGAGTACCATCTCTCGATCAGCCATTTTCTCCCTAATAGCCAGCAGATTGTTCCTGATCTCGGCCGGCTTCAGAAAGTATGATTGAACAGACTCATCCCTGCCTTTCTTTAGATTCTTCAATTGATTCTTGAAGAATATTACTTGATTTTCATTATTGGCCTTGAACATGTTAACCAACTTATCATACATCTCTTTTGATGTGCCCAGGTCAGAGATGTAGGCAACCAGACTCTTGTGAATTGAGTCCCTGATCGTCAGCTTTGCTTTGATCTCCCCCTTCTTATACTTTGTCTTGGTGGCAGCAGTTGCAGTGGATGGAGGCTCTTGGATTTTACCCTGCACATAGTCCATGACATCTTAGTCTTCCAACATAAAATCTAATATCATCTTCCAAGCATGCAAGTCATCCTTCCTATTCAATTTTTCATTAGCCTTGAAGCCATTGAAGTTTGAGGAACCCATCCTCTTCTTTGGTGATTGCTACAAATTAGGGCTTTGTCTTCACCTCAACTCCGATACCATGTAAATTTATGTAGATGTTCTATGCTTGATGCAACTTTATTTTTTCTCCAATACTAGACAGCAATCATATAAAACATAAAGTAAAATATTGATAGAACATACCAATAGATCGACAGAAGACAAGCCAAAATAGATAATTATGTTGGTGCATTACGGCGGTCAACAGGATGCTTTAACCAGCAAAGTCTCAATTTTTCAGTTAACCAGAAATGTCACACAACCCTCAGATTAGCCAAACAATCAACTCAAAAGTCAACCGGGAAAAGTCAACACTGCCCAAAAAAGTCAATGCAGAACAGCAGCAAGTAAAAGTTAATTCATCATGGTCTACAGTCAACCTTTGACCTTGGTTCTTGTGCCAAAATGTAAGGACTGCAGAAATCGAAGACTATGCCAAAAATCAGCTTTTTTTGACCATGCGTTGACCAAACTCAACGTTGGTCAAACCTACGGTGGAAACCCTAGCTACAGGAGAAACTGTCTTCATCCTTCTCCCACGTGTGAATCGCATATTTTCCTCCAAGTAACTCGAACAATCAGAAGTGGAGAGAGAAATATGTGTGATGAGTAGATGAGTGAAATTTCCTCCAATGTTGACTTTATTTATATCCATCACTGAGGGTGTGTGACACATTTGCTGGGGTACAAAACCTTAAAGCCGACCTGCACGTTTTGAATATATTAGAAAATAAATTCAAAATAAATGTTCTGCTCATCGGATCAAGATGATCTTTAGATCGATCTTGCACCTCTCCGAAAGAGGAACCCAATAAAAATATTGGTATCCTCATCTGAGCATCACAACATGGATTTTGGACCTAGTTTTCCAATTTTAACACCCCAAGACTAGGTAAAAAGGAGGAACGATGATGATTATCATCCCAGGGAGGATCCTCGAGAGACATGGTTTCCACGATGGCTTCATCAATTGGAAACGTTTCGTTCAAGGGATCTAGAGAATCCGAAGCACCGAACCAAGGGGATTGAGAATACGTGTCGAGAGGCATACTTGAAGAAGTATGATCAGAAGGAAAAGTCGAAGCCGAGATGATTTCACAATAATAAATTTATATCGGGCTTAACGGCATTACGTCACCAAACGAATCAACCTGATCAGGCGAAGGGATGATCCAGGGATCAGAATAAGTGGAGATCATATTGACCTAAGAAGTGTTGGGCGGAGGAAGATAAAATATACCCATAAGGGTAGGATATTTGAAAAGTCCTGGCCCCACACTTTTATAAGGAGTGGGAAGGTGGTCTACATACGAAACATTTCTCTCTGAATAAGTGGAAGCGAAAAATGATAACTGGTCAACAGTGATTTTTGGGATGTGTTTGGTGCACGTATGTACAAAATCACACCAACTTAAGGGGTGTGGTCTACCCACTTAAGTTATTGGTAACAGGCAAAAAAAGAAGTGGAGTCAAGAAAGTTAGTGGAACAAGCTAGAATCACAAGCATTCTAGATAGAGAAATAGAATGCATATATAAACTAAAAAAAATAAACACGAGCTATGAAAAGAGTCAAACAACAACAATAATACGAACAGTGGATCTAGGCCCCTCTTATTGAGCACTGGTAGGATAAAGAGTGAAAATTTACCCTCTTGCCAAAGGGCCCCTAGAACGTGGGTTCTAAGTCCCGATGCAAGGATGTTTTTATCCCAGCCTTGCCTCAGTGCAGTCTCCCTCTCTCCCTACTGCGGTGGACTAAACTTTTTGGATGGCAAACGATTGAGTCCCCTCTATCTTCAGCTCTAGATCACACACTGCTGGTATTGCTTAGGAAATTATGGCCAACATAACAATGTGTTCACAAATTCTTCATCTCATGGTGGCCTTATATAGGAGATTTCAAATCCTCCTTCCCTCTCTTGGTACATTATGGATGGTGACACAAGATAGGGGTATGATTCCTTTGTGTGCTCCAAATATTCCATTATGTGCTCACTTGAGGTCTAAGGAGGCGTTGGTGGCTATCCTTAGGTGGCTTCAAGTGAGGAATCACTTTTCCTTTGCTTTGTGTGGTCCCGGAAAGCGACATTTTTCCATTCCCAGGATTGCGCACATTTCCGGCCATAAGGCACGCAAAGGCGCTCTTCACGAAGGATAATGCGCACAAAAGCATTTAGGACTTGTTCAAATTTGATTTTTCCTCAGACCTTAGATATTTTTAAATACTTTCCAGATTCTTTAATGTCTTCCAGCCCTGTAAATCCTTCTGCTTGACATTAGATAATGTCGTCTTCTGCTGTATGATTTTCCATTGTTAACAGTTTCCCCCTAATGTGTGAGGTCTAGGAAGATTTGTACAGCCGAAATACATTATAGCTTCTTTTCTGTATATCGTGCGTAGAGAGAGAGAGAGAGACCTGTGTGAAGCTAGGAATTGAAAACAACCTGCACCAGTTCCAAGAATGATTGTGTCCTAAGGGACCCTGTAAGCAAATATAATACAATACATATACAAATTTTCTACGAGGCGGGCATGTCCCATGCTCGTGATGTTGTGGCTAGTTAAATAGATCTATTTGACAGATATATGTTCTGTCTGTATCACTGATATGGTAGTGATCTGGTGGTTTTTTACGATGATTGTTGATGCTCTCAGGGGCGTTTTTTTCTTTGACAATAGGTGGAATATGGTACCCATATGCGTAAACTCGGTATGGCATATAGTTGCGCATTGTATGCATAGGTGCTAGCTGGGACCTTCCCGTGTAAGCATTGCTGAAAGTGTAGAAATTATATGCACTAAACATGCATATGTCCAAGATCCACCTGATCTCACACTATTTAACTTTATCTAAGATACTGAATCTATTCCACTTGTTAATCTTTTGTGGAAAAATTAATTGCACACACATGTGAAGCATAAACAAAAATTATCAATCGCACATAACACAGTTTTTAACTGGGAAAGCCTGAAGCTGAAAACCCCAACTATATATTATGTAACATGGAGATCATATGAAAATCTCATACAAACATACAAAGCTTATCACAAGCTCTCAGTATAGTACAATCATCATACACTATACAGGCCTAATCTTGCAAATCCATGCACAGATCTTTGCCACCTGCTAGCCTGCCTCCACTATGCAATCTCTACTGAAGAATAGCTATGAATGAATTCGAGTTACTCTTGGATTGACTGCACAATCCTCATTGGCATCTCCACTGTGTGTTTGATGCAATCAATGCATCACTGATAGTCACAACAGATACTCTATCTTGCCCTTTCACCTACCTCTCCACTGGTCTCCACTGAAACTGCCATGCACTGTAGTTAACTACTGTATTGTTCAGTTGATTAATGAGTTATTATTTGTGAATTAATTAGTAACTCTCACTAGTGTATCAATCAGTTAGACTAGATGAAACTAGCTCAACTGAGTCTAACTGAGTTAAAATAAATATAACTACATAACTACTTCTTCCAACTGTGTGATAACTCTGCCACTTGAGTCCTAACTGATTCCTCCATGAAATAGCTCCAGTAAACCCTTAGGAATAGCATAATTCCTTCTGTCAGTTGTTGTGCCACATCTGTGCACTGAACTGAAATACTCCAAGAGAATAAGTTTTTGTTTAGAGTCTGATTATTATTAAGAGCTAATAATAATCGACGTGCATCTATTTTCAGATTAACGATCTATAAATAGACTTCGCCCAATATTCTAAAAATAGAATTTCATCTATTTTTCCAACTTGATCAACCATCCACAAATAGCATCCTGCAACTTCTGAAATATGATCGACATGTCTAAAAATAGCCTGCGGGCCCACTTAGTGAAGGCGACTCTTTTCACTAAGCTCATCATCTTGTTGAATCTCAACAATCCCTCTCAACAAGATAGGGATTATCCTTCACGCCGATATTGCCTCTATGGTATTCGAATTTTCTCCTGGTGAGCACCTTCGTCAGAATATCTACATCCTGATCCTCCGTGGGAATGTACTGAAGACACATGACCTTCCGCTGCACACAATCTCTGATATGATGATACCAGATATCAATATGTTTAGATCTATCATGAAACACGGGATTAACTGAGAGTTTAATGCAACTCTGATTATCACAATGAATCACCATGGGATCTAAATGTGAACCGAACAAACCAACCAAAATCTTCCTCATCCAGATAGCCTCACATGCAGCTAAACTTGTTGCCATGTATTATGCTTCCGCTGAACTGAGTGCCACAGATCTTTGTTTCCTGATGTACCAATAAAATGCCATAGATCCAATACTAAAAATCCCTCCTAATGTGCTCTTTCTGTCTGTTGGGCTCCCTGCCCAATCTGCATCCGTGAAGCCAAGCAACTTCACCTCAGCCATCTATCTGTACCATAAACCATACTCATATGTGCCCCTGAGATATCTCAGGACATGCTTACCTGCCTTCCAAAAGAGCTTGGTAGGATTAACCATCGCTTGTGAAATATGTCGAGTCTTTTATTGACTAAATACATGAGTGAACCCACCAACTGTCGATAAACAGTGGCATCCACTACCTCTGCCAATGTAGCATCCTCTTTTTTCCAATTTCCTAGAAGAGGAGCGACGATAGGCTTGCAGCCTTGCATGTGAAACTTCTCCAGTATCTCTAAGACATACTTTCCTTGAGACACAAACAGTTCACCTTCCCGCTGCCATATTTCCAATCCAAGGAAATAATGAAGGAGGCTAGAATCCTTCATCTCAAACTCCTTTGCAAGATATGCCTTACATGAGTGTATCAATTGCTCATCACCTATTAGTATCAAATCATCAACATAAAGTAAAATTATCAAAAGCTTACCCTCAACCACAATCTGGTACAGGTTTGCATCTGCCTCACTCTTGTTGAGGCCAAGTCTAGTGAAATAGTTGTCGATCCGAGTGTACCAAGCACGGGGTGCTTGTTTCAGCCTATACAACGCTCTTTTGATTCTGCACACATGCGACTTGCTACTAAAGATCTCAAATCCTTCATGTTGCTCAATGTACACCTCTTCCTCAATGATCCCATTAAGGAACGCAGTCTTCACATCCATCTGATGAATGTGCCAACCCATCTGCACTGAGAGAGAAAGGATGGTCTGTATGGAAGAATACCATGCGACAGGTGCAAAGGTTTCTTCATAGTCAATCCCTTCAATCTGTGAGAAGCCCCGGGCAACAAATCTTGCCTTATACTTCTCGACACTCCCATTAGCAGCTTGCTTTACCTTGTAGATCCATCTTGATCCTACAACTGATTTTCCCACCGGCCTTGGAACAATCTCCCAAGCACTATTTCTTGGAAAATGGAATCATACTCCTCCACCATGGCATCTACCCATGTGGGCTCCTGCGCTACTTCTTCAAAAGAATATGGCTCTGTCACAATACACTTGCTCATAAGAGTCATGTATCTAGTATATCGGTCAGGTGACTGTCTCTATCTTCACTGTGATGTAGGAACTCCTACATTCTGTGCCGCATCCACCTTCAGTCTCTCAGCTTCTGTGGTACGCTTCATGCCTTATCTGATGTTTGGTTCTACATGAGTGGACTCTTCCACTCCATGAATCCCCTCCTGTGGTTGATCCACATCCAGAGGCTCATCTTTGGGAACAAGAAGTTCCTCCTCTGCATGCAAGTGTAGCTCCCTCTCAAGCGACAACTTCATGGCTTTCACCTCATTGAATTTTATGTCCCGTCGAATAACAGTCATCCAACTATTTGGAAAATACACATGATAGTTATGGGGTGTTTCTGTGTACCCCAAAAATATCCCAACTTCTGCAGTCAGCTCTAACTTCTTCCTGGCATCCTTCATCACATGAATGTAAACAGGTGAGCCAAAAATCTTCAAATGAGAAATATCAGGCTTCTTACCAGTAAAATCTTCCTCGGGTGTACTCATGCCAAGTACTCTATGAGGACAATGGTTTTGAACATAAACCGCAGTGTTCCATGCTTCCACCCACAAGTGCATCGGTAGGCCCTGGTCATGCAGCATCGCTCGTGTAGCACCCACGATCATTCTATTCTTCCTCTCTGCGACCCCGTTCTGTTGTGGGTTATGAGGTGCTATGAGTTATCTTCGAATTCCTTCTCTGCTACAGAAGTATTTGAATTCGCCCGAGATGTATTCACCACCATTATCGCTCCATAGAGCTTTCACTTGCTTCCCCGACTCCTTCTCCACCAATGCCTTGAACTCACCGAACTTTGATAACGTTTCACTTTTCTTCTGCATGAAGAAGATCCAGCATCTACGAGAATAATCATCAAAAAATATTACATAATACCTGTGTTTCTCTTTTGAAGCAACCGAGAATGGTCCACACACGTCTGTGTGAATTCTCTCCAAGATCACCGAAGCATGGTTCTCCTTCTCATGAAAAGTGGTCTTCACAAACTTACCCATTTTACATCCTTTGCACTGATTTGACTGCGCAAGAGTACCCTTGGGAAGTCTAGTAGAAATTTTCTGCAAAATTTTCAAAGTGCCATGGTGAAGATGGCCTAATCTCCTGTGCCATAACTCGCCCTCATCCCGGCTCACCACTTCTTCTGTTTTTCCCACCATTGCAGCACAGCCATCTACCTCTAGCTTGTAGAGATTCTTAATTCGAACCCCTATCTTCTTGGTTTGACCCATTGTTTTATGTCGAAGGAAGGCTTTTCCCTCATTGAAAACAACATCATAATCATTGTCTTCCAACATTGTGACTAAGACCAAGTTCTTCTTCAGACCTGGAACATGCATGACATTCTTAAACAAGAATGGATTACCGGACTCCCTCTCAAAGGTAATGGTCCCAATGCTTGTCGCACTGTACCGACCATCATCGCCCATCTCTAGATGCATCTGGAGATCCTTCTCCTCCAAGTCACTAAACAACTCTTTGTCGCCCGTCATATGGAAAGACACACCACTATCAATATACCACACCGATCCCATGCAGCTTGAAACCAAGCATGCGATCAAGGAAAAATATAGCTCAAATTGTGAGGCTAAGGCCTCTCCAGCTGCAGATCCAGCAACCTACTTATTCTTCTTCTTCTGTGGACAGTTAGTGGAGAAATGTCCATGCTCGTGACAATGAAACACTTCACTTTGGACAAGTCCTGCTTCTTGCCTTTCGCACCGGATTTAGAAGGATTTTTCTTCCCCTTCCCTTTCCTTTCTTTGGCAGCCAAAGCGAAATTCTCTTCATCTTCATTCTTGGATGAAGATCCATCCCTGGTACCCTGCCTTATCTCCTCCTACACAATATCCGACCAAAGTCACTCCCATCCCGGCAGTTTCTCCCGTCCATTGACAGAGTCTTTGTAGCTATGCCAACTCTTTGAAAGCCCAAGGAGAGCCAAGCTCACCAAGTCTTCTTCTTCAACAGTAATCCCCACACTTCCCAGCTCATCCTTGTAGTGGACATACTTCATGAGGTATTTTGCAATATTGTCACCTTTCTCCATTTTTATTTTTCTGAGCTTGTCTTTAAGCGCCAACTTCCTCTGGTCACTTCTGCTTTGGAACAAGTCTGTCAAAGCCTTCCGCATTAAGAATGGAGTGGCTTTCCCGTGAAGTCTGGACATAATGTGGTCCTTCACACCTTCCAATAGAATCCGCCTCGTCTTTGCAGTCTTCTTTTTCCATGCATCAAGTAATTCAGCATCGCTAGATCTCGGCTTAGGAACATCGCTATCGATGAACACCTTCAGCCCATTATCCTCCAGAATTGCCATAATCTTATCCTTTCAGGCTATGTAATTTGAGCTCCCATAAAGGGCATACTCCAATCTCAACCCGTTGAAAGACATTTCAATGTATACTCGATTTCTGCACCAAGAATCTTCTGTAGCAAATTCGAATTGTCCACCAGCACAAAATCACTTCACAATTGCAATCTTCAATCAACAATGCTCTGATACCATGTAGAAATTATATGCACTAAGCATGCATATGTCCAAGATCCACCTGATCTCACACTATTTAACTTTATGAAAGATATTGAATCTATTCCACTTGTTAATCTTTTGCAGAAAAATTAATTGCACACACATGTGAAGCATAAACAAAAATTATCAATCGCACATAACATAGTTTTTAACTGGGAAATCCTGAAGCTGGAAACCCCAACTATATATTATGTAACATGGAGATCATATGACAATCTCATACAAACATACAAAGCTTATCACAAGCTCTTAGTACAGTACAATCTTCATACACTATACAGGCCTAATCTTGGAAATCCGTGCACCGATCTTTGCCACCTGCTAGCTTGCCTCCACTGTGAAATCTCTGCTGAAGAATAGCTCTGAATGAATTTTAATTACTCTTGGATTGACTGCACAATCCTCATTGGCATATCCACTGTGTGTTTTATGCAATCGATGCATCACTAATAGTCACAATAGATAGTCTATCTTGCCCTTTCACCTATCTCTCCACTGGTCTCCACTGAAATTGCCATGCATTGTAGTTAATTGTTGTATTGTTCAGTTGATTAATGAGTTATTATTTTTGAATTAATTTACTAATTAATTCACTCCACTCTCACTATTGTATCAATCATTTATACTAGATACAACTATCTCAACTGAGTCTAACCGAGTTAAACTAAATACAACTACATAACTACTTCTTCTAACTGTGTCATAACTCTGCCGCTTGAGTCCTAACTGGGTCCTCCATGCAATAGCTCCAGTAAACCCTTAGGAATAGCGTAATTCCTTATGTCCGCTGTTGTGCCACATCTGTTCACTAAAATGAAGTGCTCCAAGAGAATAAGTTGTTGTTTAGAGTCTGATTATTATTAAGAGCTAATAATAATCGACATGCATCTATTTTTAGATTGAAGATCTATAAATAGACTTCGCCCAATATTGCAAAAATAGAATTTCATCTATTTTTCCAACTTGATCAACCATCCACAAATAGCACCCTGCAACTTCTGAAATATGATCGACATGTCTAAAAATAGACTTGCACCAAAAATAGCCTACGGGCCCACTTAGTGAAGACGGCCCTTTTAACTAAGCTCATCATCTTGTTGAATCTCAACAGAAAGAGACACTTATGGAGGCACGGGTCTTCGACGAATTTAATCAAAGTGCAATGGTTGTAAGGTACGATACCATCTTGACATGCGAGATTTCATTATAGTCGAATTTCAGGAGGATTGATGACATCTATGGGCAACGATGTCTCCCATAGTGCCACCAGGGGGTGCCCCTTTTTTGGAGAGGGGTAATCCAAGGTACGACTTCCTTTTTGGAAAATGGGTGTCGAAGTCAATAAAAAGGAAGCCTCAACCGAATGAGGGGTTGCCGACCTGAGGGATCAGGGACCTGGATGTGATGGGTTTAACATAGGCATGTTGGCGAGGGGTGACTAAAAACGGATGATGGGGATTCAGTGGCCCAAGGTCCGAGTATACTAAGCAGCTTGGCGAGAGTCATCGTCATTTCTGATGGGGAAATCCCTGGAGTTGGTAGGACTTCTAGGGTGGGTATAAACAAGCTATGAATTTCATGGTGGCTTGCGTGTGGGGGTGTAATACTCCAACCAAGGGTGTTCAGGGACCGTTGCCATGGTAGAAAAATATGGATAGGAGGGTGAAGGGACGAGTGCACCATTCGAGGTCTTTGTACAATTACTAAAAGAATAAAATAATGGGGTTTGGTTTGTACAAAACACAGATACGGGTACCCCAAAACATGAAAGTGTTCACTCACTAGTGTTGTGAGGGAGGTGTTTTGCTGAGGGTGGGGGTCCCATTGGTTGGACTCATATGTGGGGTTGATGAAGTGGATGAAAAAGCATCGCATATGGGATTATGTTGGTGGAGGTATGATGTGCCAAATGCGAGGCACGGTAATGCGCTTTTGATCAGCTTGTACAACCTCGTCGTCTGGGAAGGGGGTTTTAGCTTGTATGGTAAACTTGACCTTATGCATCGTGAATGGATGGGCATGAGGAGCTTCCCAAACTAAAGTGGCATGGCCATGACATCACTTTGATGTGATATATGGTCTACTATGGGTGACAAGTGCCATGGAGGGGAGGTTCTACCGACCAACGAGGATGTTTATCATGTGCAGGGTGAGGTGATGATAAACACGTTCAGATATGAGGACCCTATGGTTGATTTCTGATTGAGAAATGATGTCAGGATATGTAGATTTTACTAGGACTCTATCATGCTGGGGGTAGAATGATACTTGCTCTGGAACTTTTAGTAAATGGCGTTGAGTGAAAGCATCTTCTTTATCAAATATTATTGGAAGTCATGAGCTTTAAAAAAGAATATGAGAGAGGGAATACCTGTCGGCGCTGAAAATTTGTTTTCTCGGGGGTGCGAATGTGTGGCATTGCCTTTGGGCGTTATGGAGTGCTGATCACAGTGTTGCTTTCGGTCTGGTGATCAGATACTCTAAGCTCCACTTTTCCCTTGGGAGTTGTTACTTGGCTCCTAGTTTTGTATCCGTTAGGGTTGCCCCCAGACTAAGATCACGGGGGGCATTTCTAGTTACTGCCCCCTGCCCAGGATCTCCCTTTTTTTTGTTCCTTAGCTTATTTTTGCAGCATTTGGAGGATTTTCATAATTCTCATGGTTGTATGGTTATTGATGAGCCTGGGAAGGGTTGCACTAGATTGATCGACGCATTACGTTGTGCCAGCAGTCTGTTATGTGCAGGGAATGGGGGATATCGGTTCCCTTGTCCCTGGTTGGTATATGAGTGCCAGGGTGACTTTCATGATAGCTAGGTTGTGATACGTTCTGTGTAGAATCGTATGAGTATCCATGGTATTGATTACTGCTGCATAGGTGTCCTTGGGCCAAAGACCCGATCGAACTGTCTGCAGAATCGATGTGCATGGTACTATTGCTACCTAAGTGATCTTGGGAAAAAGACCCAATCAAACTATTTTCAAGATTTATGTGCATGGTAATACTGTTGCCTAGGTGATCTTGGGTCAAAGACCCGATCAAGTTGTCTACAGAATCTACCTACCTAGGTGTTACTGCTGCCTAGGAGATCTAGGGTTGAAGACCTAATCAAGTCGTCTATAGAAACTACCTACCTGGTAACTCCCTGAGTATCATGGGTGTTACTGCTGCCTAGGTGATCTTGGGTCAATGACCCGATCAAGCCATTTGCAATAGACGACGCGCTTGGTAATTCCCCAAATACAGATTAATGTTGCCTAGGTGACCTTGGGTCAAAGACTCAATCAAATCATATGCAGTAATATACGTGCGTGATAACTCAAGAGGATGAGGCAACCAGGTTCCCCTATCCCTGGTTGGTGTATGGTGGCTTGGGGGGAGGCTAGAAAAATGGTTGTCTTTCTGGTGACTATCACTCTTCCTGTAGGTACAGAATGATACGAGGTTCATCCCCGGCATATTGGGTGGAGGGATCTTCTTGATAGGATCGCTCGATGGCGTGTAAGGTGTCCCTATATCATGGGATCTCTGGTAAATGATGGGTATAGTTCCTGTAGTTTTTTCAGATAGCGCACGCATGATTGGTACGCAGTGCTTTGCCTTTACCTTTGGTGGTAGGTTCCTTTTTACGGGAACGCGGTGTCGCGATGTCTGTCTCAGATCCAAGGAGTGGTTTTAATTAATTGATCTCTAGATAGATATGGGTAGGGTGACCTATTACGTTGCATATGGCATAGACTGGTGATTCCCATTGTATGGCGGGGGTCACCATCTTCTTTCCTCTCTTATCGGTTTTCTTAGCAGTGACCACCAGTTTTTCAATGGGAATTTCCTTTCCAGGGGTGGTTTCGACCGTTTCTTGGATGAGTGGGGCCTCCTCGGGACTTAGGGGCTTCAATCCTATGGCAGTGACATGGGTGGCTCCTGTTCCTGCTAGGGGAATGAGGTACCAAACTAGTATTACCAATGATATGTTTGGTAATACCAGTGTTTCCAAACCTGCTGGGAGACGAAACCAGCTAGAGGGTAGAGTAAAGGGGTTTGGGAGGTGGCGTAGGCTAGAGAGGCTACCATGGCCGATGACTCGGTGCCATTACTGCTTGTGTCCATGTCCTAACTAGCTTCGGCGCTTGATGTGGACATCATGCACATCGGAGCTCCTGTGACATCAGGCGATGTCTCGAGGATTATGGGAGGATCTCCCAGGAATGACCCTAGAACGGACGACGGTTTGAACTGGACAGGGCCATATTCTTGGTACCATGAGGGAGAATTTGAGGATGTATCTACATAGGGTAGAATTACATTAGTGTTTTTAAGGGGTCGCTTCTCGCTATGCATCAATTGGTCTACAGTAATGATGCGGTCCTCGTGGAGGAACATCATGATGTGAAAGACGGAGGAGGATATGGCAGACATGGCGTACATATAACTCCGCCCAAGGAGTATATTGTAGTCTAGGTGAGCGTTCAAGACTTTAATGTCTATGTGGACCGTCTTTCTGGCTAAGAAGACCGGGACGTTTTGGTAGAGGCCGACGGGGTTGATGGACGACCGTCGTATGCTCTTAGCGTAATGACTGAGGGTTTTAGTTGGGGATATCCTAACTTCTTCCAAAATTTTTTGGAGATGATGCATGTGGATGCACCCTTATCTATGAGACATAGGTGAATTTTGATATTCTGGACCGACACTGGTATCTGGAAGGCGACCATGGAAGGAAGCCTAGGGGTGGCTTTGTCTAAGTCAAAAGCCATTAGGCGCGTATCGGCAGGGTTGATAGCACCTAACGCGGAAAGTAGGGCTTTCTGTTATTTTTGGCATGACTGTAATAATTCCAAAGCTACCATAGCAGCGGGAGATTGTGCTAAATCATCCATGATACTATAATTATGGGCCTCTTTGGAGTAGTTTCTTGCTGGCCTATTGGGTCCCTTCGCCATTTTTTAAAATGGTTCTATAGGCATCTTTGAAATGATCAAAGGTGCAGTCAGTGCACTGGTACTTGCCCCTGACGTATTGGTGTCTGGTGGGGTGTCGTAATTGTGATTCCATGTTTGGAAAAACATCTCTTCACCATTCATGTAGATTTCATAGCTGCTTTTCCCGAAGTCGTCTGTATTTTGCTGTTGAGTGCTTACCGTCCCTTGGTGGGGCAAAGGTTATTGCATCACAGCTCCTCGGTCTGATTCCGGTTGTTGTTGCCTCCAGCCTGGGATCGCGATAGGCATTGTTGGTTGTTGCCCCCTTGTCTAGGGTTACATTTTGGCTTGTTTTTTGATTTTTTCTTCACCACGTTAGGAGGGTAGTTCTCCTGGTTGTATTGGTGTGGTTGGTTTTGGGACAGCTACACAAAGTTCACCTGTGCATTGGTGTGCAGAGGTGGGTCTTATGCTGGGGGCTGATTATAACGATGTCCCTGGTTTGCACGTGGCTGTTGGATGGGAGCTCTTCCATTAGTGTTTCTTTCTACATACTGGGTCCCTTGAGCCGGAGGATAAGGTCCTCCCTGGGGATATGCTGGCACCCTATTGGTCAAATTTTGTTAAGGCATATGATGACTTTGAAAACTGGGTTGGGATACATTCTGGGTATAACTGTATGTGTAACCGGGGTTTTGACTGTTGTTGCCTAGGTATCCTTGGGTCAATGACACAATTAGTCCATCTGCAAAGTTTGAAGTGCCTGACAATTCTTGATAATTTTACAGGCGCAGGGCATTAGGCAGGATGTTGTAAGTGTATCCTGACTGTGTATAAATCAGCTCAAGCTACTGGGATTTTTTGATGGCGTCCTCTTCGAAAGTGGGCCTTTGTTGCACCACATCCTTTAAAATATCATCCGTAAGAGTTTTCAGGAACAAATCTAAAATAATCTGATCGTCGAGTTTAGATTTACATAAACTATGACACTCCATCCATTCATGGAGATGGTTCGAGATATGGACAGCGGGGGTTTGTCTAAAATGTGTCAGTGGTTCCATTCTGGAGTCATGGTGAATGGGAAACTGAAAATATGTTAGGAATGCAGTGGTGAAGGCGCCAAAGGTTCCATGTCAAACTGAGGGTTGCTCCACGTACCACTTCGCGGAAACTCCAATCAGAGTGCGTTGAAATAGTCTCAATCGAATAGTGTCGTAAATTATATCGTTCAATGAGCACCACAGGTGGAAGGTCATGACATGATTACCTGGGTCTTCCGCTTGCTTTCCTTCGAACTTTGGAATATCTGAAAAAACATTTACTAGATAATATTAACTAATTACTGAGAGGAATAATTAAACATAACCAGCAACAAATCATAAACAATAAACACATATGTTTAACCAGGAAAAACCCCAAACTGTGGGGAAAACCCATCCTAATGAAATTTCATTAGCCCTAGCCAAAACCCTGGCCAATCCAGCCAAGTGAGCCTTCACCGCTCACATCTGGGCCTTACATTACAATGAAGTCCTCCTAGCCTTTTATAGGCTCCATTACATGCAATACCATGAGCTTAAAACCATGGGTGCACAATACCATGTGCCCCAAAACCATCACTGTTTAACTCGGTCAAACTTGTCTATAATTGCAAGTCAATTTACCTAACATTCCCCCCTTAAACTTGACTTGGGGTTTCCTAGCTAAATCCAGCCAAAACTGCTAAATGAGACAACCCAACTCACTCTAGCTCCTCCCCACTCAAATTTTTACTCAGGGTAATTGTTAATTTGACATCCCCCCTATCACCTAGGTCTAACCCAGACTTTACCAGTGATTACCCAGGGGTATGCATACCATACCAGGTCTTACAGCAGTATGCCCATTTACATGCAAAAATTAACTCCATTATAATAATTAATTTTTTTTTTGTTTTTTTGTTTTTTGTTTTTTTTACCCTTGTTGCTCTCTTAATATAACCATCCTCTCCTCTCTGAATTGATCGGACCAACTTATTATTACTGCTAGTCGATAGATTTGGGTTGTGGCATCGCTATCGTCCTCTTTCTCCATTGAGAAACCCTCCATGGAATTCCCCATGGAATCAATCAATTGAATATTTCCTATTTCCTAGCAACACCATGCTCTGTATGGACAGATCTGGAAAAGGCTGCATTGATTTCTCCATTCACAGGCCAATAAAACCCTTGGCTACAAAAGCATCCCTCTGAAGCCAAATATGGCTCTAATACCAAATGAAGAAACATTTACTGAATAATATTAACTAATTACTGAGAGGAATAATTAAACATAACCAAAAACAAATCATAAACAATAAACACATATGTTTAACTGGGAAAAACCCCAAACTCCAGGTAAAACCCATCCTAATGAAATTTCATTAGCCCTAGCCAAAACCCTGGCCAATCCAGCCAAGTGAGCCTTCACCACTCACATCCGGGCCTTACATTACAATGAAGTCCTCCTAGCCTTTTATAGGCTCCATTACATGCAATACCATGAGCTTAAAACCATGGGTGCACAATACCATGTGCCCCAAAACCATCACTGTTTAACTCGGTCAAAATTGTCTATAATCACAAGTCAATTTACCTAAAAATATCTGAAGGGAGCTTCGTGGGCATGGAAGCCCATGTAGGGTTTTGTGCAATGGGGTCATTCATCATCTTGGTTAAATCGGGTAGATTATACGAAGCTAGGAAAGGTGACTGAGAGGTTGACGTCATTGCAATGTGCGAAAAAAAAAAGTTATGGTTAGGAAGAGGGTTGGCCTGCGACGTACCCTACTATGTATTCGACTGGCTTCCCAAATGGGACGCACTCCTCTGCCCCCTAGGGGTCGTGGGAGGAGTGGTGTGTGGTGTGGTGTTGGGAGACCGAATATGGTTCCCAACTAAGGATGCCTCAATAAAGGACGAACCAATAATGGTGACAGTGTTCTGTCTTTGACACCTAAACGATGAAAGACCTGGAACCCCTCCCGGTAATGAGGGGAGGTCCAAAAGACGCCTAGATAAACGAGGTCCCTTTGGGTCCGTTCTGGTGTCAACCAGGTTGGTTTTGGAAAAATTTGAGAGGATAGAGTCTATGATCAAAGCAAAATTCTTCTCACATACATAAAACAAAGTGAAAATAAAATAAATTCTCCCTTTAAATTAATCTATGTGATCAAGAAATCAAAAAAGTGGTTTTTTTTTGTTTGCGTATGATACTCAAAATCCTAGAAGACCTATTCATCCTCACACACTCAAATGTAACTAGGCCTTGAGAAGATATCTTGCGAGTACTGGCACAACATCCCATAAGAGTTGGTGACACCCCTAGTCAGCCGAAGTAAATCCACCAAGGTAAGGGTAGAGGGTCTGGCAATTGCCTGCACTGTCACCTATAGGGAAAGGATGCCCTAGTTTTGGTCACTAAGTACCACCATCCCATGTGAGCGTTCGAGTCTTGGGCTTCTTGGTAAGTCAGCTAATAGTACCGAGTATCATCCAAGTTAGGTAGCCCTAACTGATACCTGCCTGCACTATGCCTAAGCCTAACCCCCTCTTAAACGGGTCTCTGCCGCGCTCGAGTTTTATTTTCCTTGGGATGATAGGTGGATTTGAAGCTCCCTAAACAGTCAACTTCTATGTTTCAAGATGAAGAGTAATGAAGGCATCTTATTGGATGCCTACCCCCTTGATCCTAACTTAAGCTATAAATTATTTTGTGGCCCCTGTGGGGAGAATTTAGTGAGCTTGGTTAAGTTAGTTTTAGGTGTCTTTGCTTTGCTTATTGAGTGGATTTGTGTGAGCATAAAGTGGACAAGCACATAGTTTGAACGTGTGGATATTCGATGATCCTTTACAAAATCCCCTATTTAAACTATGTTGTATTGTTCCTTGCTCAAAAGAAAAACATGTGCGGATTATGGGCTGCTGTCTATTTTTCCTAGTTAATCTATGTGATCAACTATAGGGAGATGGTGAGTTATGAATAGGAAGCGTTCATTTGCTTACCTAGGATCACCGGAGGGTGCAAAGGTAGCAGAGATTACTTGCACTTCTATAAACAATTCAATCCTAGTCCCGAAAATCCTAGTGCAAAAATTGAACTAAACTAAAACTTTTACACTAGAAAAAAGAAACTAGATATGCATGTGTTGTTAAGTCCCTATATTAATAGTGTAGTCCCTTATTATGTTAGTGTAGCCCCCCTTATTTTTATTTTTGTACCCTTGAAACCCCCATATTGTTATTATTGTGCCCTTACATTATTATTGTTAGGTCGGCTAGGATTACATTGTGCCCCCACTAGGATTATATTGTGGCCCCATGGACTCCTATATATAGAAGGAGGTTTTGGTCATTTTAATCATCCAAGATGTATAAATTATATAAATTATGTGTTATATATCCAAGATTCTCCTAATCGCACACTATTTTAACTTCATGCACAATACAAAATCTATTCCACTATTGATCATGACATGCGGAAATTAAATCAACTGCAATGCACACATGAAACCATAAAAATTCACACATATGAACATAGTGTTTTAAGAGGAAAGCCTGAAGAAAAAAACCCCAAATATATGTACATAATATATGTCATAGAGATCATGTAACAATCCTCATACAAAGCTGAACATGTTAAGCTCTCAGTACAATACAATCGCTACACACTAATCAGGTCTGATCTAGCAAATCCATGCACCGATCTCTGCCACCTGCTAGCCTGCCTCTACTACACAATCCCTGCTAAATAATGGCTCTAAATGAACTCGAATCCACCTGGCTTGCACTGCACAATCCTCATTGGCATCTCCGCTGAGTGTTGGATGCAATCAATGCATCACTATAGTCACAACTGATAGTCACACTTGCTCTTTCACCTACCTCTCCACTAGTCTCCACTGAAACTGTCCATGCACTGTAGTTAACGGATGTATTCTTCAGTTGATTAATGAGTTATTATTTAGTGAATTAATTAACTAATTAGTTCACACCACTCTCACTAGTGTATCAGTCAGTTAGACTAGATACAACTAGCTCAATTGTGTCTAACTGAGTTAGACTGAACACAACTCCACCAACTACTTCTATAACTCCACCAAACTCTATCACATGAGTTCTAACTAAATTCCTCATGCATTAGCTCCAGTAAACCCTCAGGAATAGCATAATTCCTTCTGTCAACTGATGTGCCACATCTGTGCACTTAACTGAAGTGCTCCAAGAGAATAAGATAATGTTTAGAGTCCAAATATTATTAAGAGCTAATAATATTGAACAATCAATATCTATTTTAGGCGGCAACCAAAAACCGATTCCGCCCAATATGTCTAAAAAATGAAATTCATCTATTTTTAAGCGACCAACCCATCCACAAATAGCATCACATAACTCATAGAATATGATCGACATGTCTAAAAATAGAATTTGCGCCAAAAATAGCCTGCGGGCCCACTTAGTGAAGGTGACTCTTTTCACTAAGCTCATCATCTTGTTGAATCTCAACACAAGAATTGTTCATTCATGTAATGTATTGTAGGTTGCCCCCTAGAAGTGGCTTATTTCTAAGGCGTTGATATCTCTTTTCTTCTCTTTTTGAGTTGGTTTCACAACATTTGGTATCAGAGCTTTGAGATTCTAGGGTTTCACTACTCCAAACAGGTCATCGTGGAATTTTCGCTATAATTTTTTTTCTACAAAGGTTCAGAAGCTAAAAATTTTAGGGAGAGAATCTGAGATCCTAAGGAACATCTTCACAAAATTTCAGAGCTTCATTCGTAATATTTTCAAAGATATGATCTGTGGAATGTAGGGCTTTTTGCAGGCTCCTGAATTTCACTTAAACAGGTCACTACGGAATTTTTGCTATAAATTTTTTTCTACAAAGTTTCAAAAGCTAAAATTTTTAGGGCATGAAGCTGAGATCTTGAGGAACATCTTTGCAAAATTTTAGATCTTGGTTCATAACATTTTCAGAGATATGATTTTTGGAAGTTAGGTCTTTTTCAGGCTCCCTAATTTCATCTCAAAGAGGTGATCGTGGGAAAATCTTCATAACTCTCTCTCTGAGCATCGGATTGGAATTTTGTAAAAAGTGGCAACAATCACACAGACTTTAGTTTTTTTTATATCAATTTCAGAGCCAAAGGAGGAAACAGTGACACGTGGCAAGTCGTACAAGTTCGCTCTACTGAACCTGTCCAAAATTGGGTCATTGTGGGAGATTGGACATAACTTTGCCTTGAAGAATAAAAATCAAATCAGGCCTATGGAATTTGAAAGAAGCTTCAGAGGGCTACTACAAGGCTGAATTTTAGATATTGAGGATCCACAATTATAGAGATAATTCAATTTCAATATAGAGCTTTGCAAAAGCAATTAAAGGTGTGTGTTTGGTTTAAAATTGCATAATGTTTGTTTGATAAAGAAGTTTCAAGTGATTCCAAGGTAATATTTTAGAATTTTTATTAGTATTGGGTTCTATAATGCCTCCAAAAAATAATTCCATAACCATTAAGCCCTCAAAAATCTATACTATGACACATGAAGAGGAGTAATTGCAGTATGAGATATCAAAATTACGGTACTAAGTGCAACAAATTTCGATCTTACGAAGAGCAACCAAAGATGACATAGATGGTTTAAAAGTAGAAATGGAGGCAAATTTGGAGGGTTTGAAGGATCAAATAATAGATAATATGGATGATAAATTAGTGGAAGATCACGTCGAGCTTCAACAACAAGTTCTCCAACTCTCAAAGGATAACCTAACTTTGGTGCAGAATCTAATGAAACAACAATAAGATCAACATCACATCGAAAGAAGTTTTGAAGCAGTCATAGAAACAAGAACTCGACAAGTACGATCAATTTTAGAGTATCTCAGCAAATCGAATAAATTTCCTGTAGAAGATTCCACATGGGAGCATGAGAATTTTATACAGAAGCATCAAGAAATAATCAAGCGTTGAGGACAACACTTGTTTGAAGGAGAGGGGCATGTTAAGTCCCTATATTAATAGTGTAGTCCCTTATTATGTTAGTGCAGTCCCCCTTACTGTTATTATTGTACCCCTGTAACCCCCATATTGTTATTATTGTGCCCTTACATTATTGTTGTTAGGTAGGTTAGGATTACATTGTGCCCCCACTAGGATTATATTGTGGCCCCATGGACTCCTATATATAGAAGGAGGTTTTGGTCATTTTAATCATCCAAGAATTGTTCATTCATGTAATGTATTGGAGGTTTCCCCCTCTAAGTGGCTTATTTCTAACGCGTTGATATCTCTTTTCTTCTCTTTTTGAGTTGGTTTCACAACATGCGTGGTCTTGGGCCACTTACTTGGGCTAGTTATCTAGGTGTGTTAGTACCAAAATTTTCAAAACATAATTTTTTTTCAGAATGCAAGTTATTTTTCCCCCTACTTAAACTATGTGTGAACTTTGCAAAATCCAACTTGAAATAAAACTGACACTAAGCCTACAAAAAGCAGCTAAGAGTGAGCTTTAGCAAGTTGTGGGGTACCACAACCAGTGCTGACAGGTGTATTAGGGGCAGCCAAGCACTTTACAAGTAGGAAAAGATAGAAGTAAGGAAGAATTTTATCTTTCTGTCTTTTGCGCACAAAAATATGAAACAGGCGCAATGTCTGCACACGAGTCAGTTCTGAACGCGCGCCCTGCGCGTCTGTGGGAAGAAAAAACACGCAAATTCCTGCAAGTAAATTTTGGAGTTGTTCTGCTTCAGTATGTCACTTGGGATGAACTAGGGAATACAAGAGAAATCAAGGGAAATTTAGCTTCACTCCATAGCACAGACAGAGGTCTCTGCAAAAAAGGCACAACCACATAAACTTGGTAATAAACGTTAGTGGAGTCACCAATTTTATTGGGATGTGTTTGGTGCACGTATGTAAAAAATCACACCAACTTAAGGGGTGTGGTATACCCACTTAAGTTATTGGTAACAGGGAGAAAAAGAAGTGGAGTTAAGCAAGTTAGTAGAACAAGCTATAATCACAAGCATACTAGATAGAGAAATAGCATGCCTATATAAACTAAAACAAATAAACACGAGCTCTAAAAAGATTCAAACGACAAAAATAATACAAACTGTAGCTCTAGGCCCCTCTTAGTGAGCGTTGGTTGGAATAAGAGTGAAACTTTACCCTCTTGCCAAAGGGCCCCTAGAACATGGGTTCTAAGTCTTGATGCAAGGATGTTTTTATCCCAAGCTTTCCTCGCCGCAGTCTCCCTCTCTCTCTACTGTGGTGGACTGAACTTGTTGGATGGCCAACAATTGAGTCCCCTCTATCTTCAGCTTCGGATCACAAACTACTGGAATTTCTTGGGAAATTTTGGCCAGCATAACAATGTGTTCACAAATTCTTCATCTTATGGTGGCCTTATATAGGAGATTTCAAATCCTCCTTCCCTCTCTTGGTACATTATGGATGGTGACCCAAGAGAGGGGTATGATTCCTTTGTGTGCTCCAAATATTCCATTGTGTGCTCACTTGATGTCTAAGGAGGCGTTGGTGGTTGTCCTTAGGCGGCTTCAACTGAGGAATCACTTGTCCTCTGCTTTGTGTGGTCCCGGAAAGCGACATTTTTCAATTCCCAGGATTGCACGCATTTTCGGCCATAAGGCGCACAAAGGCGCTCTTCACGAAGGATAATGCACGCAAAAGAATTTAGGAATTGTTCAAATTTGATTTTTCCTCAGACCTTAGAGATTTCTAAATACTTTCTAGATTCTGTAATGTCTTCCAGCCCTGTGAATCCTTCTTCTTGACATTAGATAATGTCATCTTCTGCTATACAATTTTCTAGTTTTAACAGTGATAATCTTTCCTTCGTGTGGGAAACGGAGAACACGAAAGAGATTGGATGGTATGCATAGCATGGCGTGGTTCCAACTGTGACCTAGGAGGAGATTATAGTTGAGTTTGGCCTCAACGACTTCAACCTTGACATTGACTGTTTTTCCTTCCAACGTGATAGGTAAGCTGGTGAGGATACCAAGAAGGTGATATTCCCTTCTGTCGAAAGGCCTCCAAAGCGTTTGGAGACTAGTTAAGGGCTGGAAAGTTGATGGCTTTCCAGCATGCAACAAACATGATGCAAGTAGATGCACCTCCATCTACGATTGATCGATGGATATTCTTATCATTAATCCCAACTTGGATAATCAAAGCAAGTTGGTGAGGGAGACGCAGGATGAAATTTTCCAGATCAAAAGTGATAAGGCTCAAATCAGCAAGGTCAACTCCTCTGATAGCCGATAACAAAGCCTTCCGTTGTAACAGAAAAATCTGAATTACCTCTAGGGCAGACATAGCAGATGGTGCCTGAGCCAAATCCTCAACAATATTATAATGTTGAGCGGCACGGGTGTTCGAGTTATAGGAGGACTTACGGAGCACACCTTTGGAAGGTGGTCGTACAACGGGCTCAGAACTAGGCCTTTCAATATGAAGAGGGCCAAAATCACGCAGGCGAGAAGGAGTAGGAGCATATGCAATTTATTTCCCTGCTGCTTGATGTGGTTCTCTATAATCTTTTGATCTTGTAGCAATAGATATGGGTGCAGCACCATTCATCATGAAAACTTGAGAGCCAAAATGGGTGGACAAATGGGGTTGCTCCACCATTTTAGTTTTTTGTGGCAGGAATGGTTCCTTAAGAACATCCAGAGTTACTTGGGTGCCTTTGAGTCATACAGAAAACCACCCAGAATAGGATCAGAAGGGATAGGCGTACTACCAATAGGCTAATTGACTCCTGATACGTGAGTTTTTGATCCACTCACAATGGGTCCAGCAGACATCGTGGAAGCATTGGGATGCATTCCTCGAACAGTAGTAACTGACAGCAATGATGTAACCACACTAACGGATGGTGCGGAGGAAGCTACACAAACAGTGGGCTGGGTTGGGACAGTCGTGACAGCTAACTGAACAATGGGAATCGAAGAAGATGGACCTAACACAAACGACCTTGAAGAAGGAGTTGCAGTACTTGACCATAATGGGTTTTGATACAAAGATGAAGCACCAGAAATCAGTTGTTCCAAAGTACGGTAACCAACTAGGACTGGCTGAGAGGAAGGCTGAGCCTTCTCATAAGGAAATTTTTTGGGAAGGAATTGATATTCCCCAATAGATATGAGAGTCTCTTCACTACTAATAAGACTTGAGGCATCCATGTCAGATGAAGACATGTTGTCAGGGAAAATTTGGTGAGCAGTAGAGGGAAAAGCATGTGACAATGGTGTCATATGCGGGCTCGAGCATTGAGGGGAATATTATCTTAGAAAAAAAAAGGATCTGGGGGTTTCCATTTGATATCAAATGGCTCCTCAGGGGGAGACTGAGTGGCAAGAGGTTGAATGCTCGGAATGACGGCACAGTCAAGGCCTTGGGTCTCAATAAATGGGGGTGTCTCAGAAGAGACTTTGGGAAGAGACGCTTCACCATGAGGTAATTAAGAGGAGGACGAAACAGGTGGTTCCGCCATGGTGACTTTGTCTCAGAAGAAGAAGAGAGAAGAGATGATTAATTTGAGGCTTTGACAACAATCATTAAGTAATTACTCATGATTCGACCAAGAAATAGCTTAATGGGCGTTTGATGTGATCGTGGGTAATTAATTTTTACAACATTGAAACAAGACTTTTCCTTTTCATGTTTGAAGAGTTGAGAAAAGGAAAAAATATGACTCTAGTCACTTTCAGTTTGAACAAGCTCGAAAGGACAAGTGCTCGATGATCTTTTCAAATTTAAAGAGTCACAGAAAGATCAAAATGACTACCCAGGAACTCTAGGAAAAAGGGTGTACCAAGCTCTCGTGAACTACAATATACACCTTGGCAAATAAATTTCCCAAGGAATTAACGTACATACAGGCAATCTCCCCGAATGTTGTGTTCGGTGTATCATAGTTACAGGGTGGCAGACTCAGCTTCCTATGGATAAAGGATTGCAACCTAAAAGGGTCTTCCCTTATATACGCGACGGTACGGGGAGTGCAAGTCTGAACTAGCATTGTCTGATGCAAGATTGCAAGTGAAATCCGCTAAGTTTAATGATGCCTGAAAGCGTCACAGCCTAGACCTCTATGTGCGAGCATTAATTTTCAAAGCTTCCTTAGGTTGATTGAGTTAATTTTATGGTTTATATTGAAATTAGGTTTCAATTTCAAGGCCCTACTGAATGTTACCTCAAATCTCTTAATGTGCAACTATATGAGAGAAAGAATATTGTTTCATTTCAATGAAAAGCTAACTAAGTGAAGGATAGAGGTTTGGAACAAAGTAGCAGCCAATCAAATGCAAGAATGGCACTTTCCCCTATTCCACTAACACAACCAAAGCATTAAAATATATATATATATATACTCTTTTGTCTTTCACTTTCTAATGAAAAAAGGGAAACTAATAATGCAAAAGAGTACTTTTCATTTCCGAAAGAGAAGGAAGAATGCAATTTTTTTTTTTTTTGTATAAGTGAGAAGCAACAATGCAACACTACACTAAAAAACAAATACTAGCTTTGAGTAGCTTTGAACGAGATCGTCAAAACATGAAGATATCAACTCCAAGCAAACGTAAAAACGCACCCAAAACTAGGCATGCATCTCCTTACCCAAAATAAAGGGCTTTTAATTCGACTCAACGAGAAATGTGATCTATGCTCGGGGCGATGGAGGGAGAATCAAACAGACACGAAATGAAAGCTTGACAACCCTACTTCTCGTACAATCAACTGAAAAGGCCAAGAAACCACATAAAAGGATAAACAGTGAATGACCAAACTAACTCATGAATATATTAGACACCCAATGAACATGTGACCAAGTGAATGGTTCGAAACACCTAGAAACCCTAGGATGGATAAGCCACACTGTTCGAATGAGAGATAACACAAACTGGAATGAATGAGACAAAAAATTCAGGAAACAAGAGCTAGATGGATCAATCCAAGCAAAAAAACCAACCTAAAGGATAAGACACACTTGAAACTCAGTGCCAAAGGCCCAAAATTCAATCCTACAGGAATCGACACAGTTGTTCAGCAGCATTCAACGCCGACCAGGCAAAATCGTGCCTGTGTTCATGACAACTCATGCAAATGGGCGCGATTGTCAGTAGTAGTGCCGAGCTAGGAAGGAAAGGAAAAACAAAGGGATTTTTGAGAAAAACCAGACTTATCACTCTATAAAAAGACTAAATGGATAGAAGCAGTCAAACAAGACAAAAATATAAGAGAAACAACAACTCCGCCAAAGTTGGAAAGACAATAAAAAATTCAAAACGAATAATAAGAGACAACGGGCATTGACATCCCTAGTGTGGTCGCCAACTTGTTGTGCAGGAAAATCCCCTCTACGGACAAAGGCAATCCCTCTAGCCCTAGGGTGAGTCTAGCAACATGGGAACATGCTGATTTCTAAATTCCTAGTTCATAAGCGAAATTCAAGTCCCAATAGATGTCCTATCTCAATCCAATGCTCTTAACGTAGTATGTTGCGGTGATCCCTCTATCTTTGTCCTTTAGGCCTTGCACTCCGTCGGTAGAGATAGTCACACACATGCACAAAGATCAAGCAAACACTAAAAGCATACGAGCATACATATTCATTTACGATTATCTAGCTAGTCAAGGAGAGTCAGAAACTTTGAATATTAACGTATACAAAGATGGAACTAGAAATTAGTCATGTCATATTAATATATAAAGGGGAGTTTACAACCTGTGCCTTGACATTGTAGACCTCCTTTTACGGTTTCATTTGGGCACATCTCCAAAGCATTCATTCGTCGATTGGCTCAAAGGGGCGAAAGGCTCAAACTCTCTCTCACAACTATGGACTATTCTCTGCTATCAGCTCTTGATATATTCTAGTTAGAAGAATCAATGGGATGAAGAGGAATTTATAGGAGTGGAGGAAGAGCTTTGGGATCCACTTATGGTGGAGGAAAGGTCTATTCCTTTGAGAAGTTTCATTTTTGCAGGAACTAGAGAGCCAAAGGGAGAAACTCGACCACATCCAGTCAAACAAACATCCATGATTCTGCTCACGAAGCTATTAGATCTTATAAGCTTCATTTCCACATTAAAAAACCTTCCAAAAGTAGCTTGGCAGGGGGGTCCTTCAGAGACAGAGCGACCACGGTGCGAGGCCTAGTGCAAATTTGGCCATGGGCACGAGGACATAACTACACCACAGTGCTGACCCAAAAGTACATGTTTTTAAGGGTCTACTTTAGGAATGGTACACAGAGATCCTACTCCTTGCATGTTAAGAGATGCAATGACATTCATTATGATATGTGACAATACATAGAGGTCACTACGATGGTCCGCCAGTATTCAGAATAGGGAATGTAGGGACGGTGACAAAATTTGGTGTAAAACTTGGAGCCTATTACCAACTAGTGTTGGTGTGCCTAGCATGTCCCTCCTAGAAAAGGTAAATTGATAACTTATTAACCCTCTTATGTGTTCATTTCCTTTTAGTTTAATTTGTTTCTCCTTTATGTTGCCTTGATAGTCCTTGGCACGTATTTTCACACCCTTGCACATCTTCGCATGCCTTCACACTTGACACATATTAGCATATTTGACTTGCCTTAGAACTATCTAGCACATGTTAGCATTCCCTAGCATGCCTTGGCACCCATTCCCTCACAACTAGCCTTACATTTTTTCACGACTTGATTCAACCGCAACAACCGCAACAACTTGACCAATTGCACCTACTACAAGCAAACTGTGTCTTGTTCACCTAAGAACTTACTATACCTCATCTTAGGCAACTCATGTCCAAGTTGAACTTGTACCACTTAAGAACTTACCAAGCCTCAAGGATCACATCTAGCCATGGCCATAAAACAACTAAGCAACATAGCTTACATAGGCAATATTTCACATGTATGTCCAGTTCATATAAAAAATAGAGAATTAACTAAGAGTTTGCAAGAACCACAAGATACAGAAGACACACGAGATATAAGTTGGCACAAGCCGAGTGCCCCAAAACGTATACACAACAATGTACAATATGAAATTGTCTAAAATAGTTTAAAACATGATCATTTTTCCCAAGTGTGCCACATGTCATATAAAAATAATAGATAAAGGCAAACTAGTGTTGTTCTCAGCACAAAGTCTCCCTTTGTCTAAAACTGCTTTGTCGAGCCCCTTATCGCAATCGTAGGCTTGCCTCTTGAAAATCATATTATGAACTTCTTCTAACGCACTTCTTCCTTGGCACACTTGAATTCACTGACACTCCTTGGCACACACTCTTATTTGTTCATTTCCATTTATTTTGACCTAGTTCTCCCTTGTGATACCTCGACACTCCTTAACACTCCTCAACATGCATTGACATTTTTTGACATGTGTTAGCACAATTTTTCATTCCTTGGCATGCCCTAACCCTCCCTAGCTATCATTTCCTTGCAACTACCCTTACTTAATTTTCAACTTGGGAACCCAACCAAGTCCTCGCTTGACTACAAGAGCTTGAACAAGATACGATCACTACAACTAGACTATGTTGTTTAATTATGTAGCTTGGGAGGTAATCCACAAGCCTAGTGAGATGGGTTTGTGTGAGTTTGGTCACAAAAGGCTTTGTCAGAAAATAACCTAAGTGAAGGGGTTTTGGACCCAAGATGGGGTTTAAAGTCTAAAATAAAATTAAAAAGGAAAAATAAAATATTTCCTAAGGTCTAAGTGTATGAAGCTTGTAATATCTAGAGGGTTCTTAAGCTACCTAGTAAGGAAAATATATTTAAGGAGGCCTTAGTATGAAGGCAAGAACATCAAGTGAGAAGGAGCTCATTTGATCAAGTAGGCCAAGAGAGATGTATTCCTAAAGTAGGTCGAGTTAGAGGGTTGAGTAAGGGTTGCTAAAGGGAGGTTGTGTTCATCCACCAAGAGAAATATCATCATGTTAGGGTTCATAAGAATTCCACATACCTTAATGGGTTCGAGATAGGAATTAGGATGGCATATTGCTTATTTTATTATGGCAGATCGAGCTCAAGAGAGGCGGATCATGAGAATTTTCGTATGTGATTTCAGTGGTTTTTCTGTGTGAAGGCCACATCAAATTTTGAAATAATAGAGAAGGTTGAGACCCTATCTTGTAGTGATTAGTAGGTTGCAAGGTCTGTGATAAAGATCAACACAAATGGAGGAGGGCCTACACTAAAATTTATGGCAAGAACAAAAGTATTCGTAGGTTTAATATTGACTGAGGTAACCACATTTTGAGGGTCGTACATATCTAAAGTTCAGGTCAAGATTCAGTCAAAGAAACACACAGAATCTATGGATCCATATGAGCTAGGCCGAGTCCCTTATGGAGGAAAGATTTGTTTTTTATTGCTATGGGTGGATAGGTTTTGTTCTAAAACAATTAGAAAAGAAATATAATTTCCTATTTAGGGAGGTTTCCTAGCATGTTCAGTCCATAAGGTATGCCCTTAAGACTGTGACAAATCTTCATAGAAGAATAAGGGTCATGACCCTTAGAGAGAGGTTTATCTCTCCAATATATGCCACAGATTTGGAAGATGGTTTGCAGAAGCATGTGCGGAGATAGAAAATCAAAAGGAAGGTGGAACTTGAGTAGAATATTGAGTAGAAGAAATGTCCCATATGAAGAATTTATTGACATGAAGAGGAGTTGATTTTGGTAGAGTTTCCATAGAGTTTTGGACAGAGATCTGAAGCATCATATAAACAATTATTCAATGGACTGTTAGTGGATGATTTGTGACCCTAGTTCAGTCATCTAAAAATTGTTATAAGGATGATAAGTGGAGTAGTTTAGATTTTTTCATAAATTGGACAACAAATAAATTAGTACACAAGAATAGTGATATTGAGAGGACTCAAATCACTATTAGGTGGCAGATTTGAAGAGCCCTAAATGAGGGCAGTGTTGTGGGCACTAGATCAGTAAAATAATTGACTATGGTTGGGAAAATTAATGGCAGTCCAAGTACAGTTGGAGGGTCATTAGTTGATTGTCAAATAATAGCCCTGAGTCTTATACTTGTGAAGGAAAACAAGACTGGTAGAAGGGTAGGTGTATTGAGCCTAAGTACATGCATACTTTGAAGGACTAAAGTAGCATTCAAGCAGGCTAGCCAACTAGCCCTAGTTCACTATATTGTAGAGGATTGAGTCCGTGAGAAGAAGGGAAACCTCCATAGCCATAAACTTTTCATCATGGAGCAGAAGTATGGAAAAAGTGGGCAGACCAAAGAGTTGTTCACAAACAGAGTTGTGAACAATTTATCAAAAAACCTAAGTGTTGCAGACCTTAAAGGAAAAAAGAGGTAGATAGAGCGAAAAGTTTTTTGAGCTAAGTTTAGTAACATAAAGGAGTTGAGATCATTTATAGAGGAAAATTGAGGAGTTACATAATGGGAGGCAAGAGGACCTGCCATATGTGTTCATGACATGTGGACTGAAAGGGCTATGTGTGGCCACCATCAAAAAGTGGGTCAAGTGTTGTCTTGTTCAAGGTAGATTGGTTGTCAAAGGAATAACACAAAGGCCATCGCTTCTATTTGCGAATCCCTTTGTTTAATCCTGAAAAAAAAAAAAAAAGATCCCTACACCTCGTCATTACATTAGTATTTCTCCAAGAATTTCCTTGTTCAGCTGCGGGAGAGGCTGGGATGTATTCTGTGTATCAGTGTGATTGTAAAGGGCCATGATCCCTGGTATGAGAGCTCTAGCCTCTTCTATTATAGTTTGTAATTTAATGAAGAACAGTTTGAAAAAGTTAAAAATTGACATGTGCAATAGTTGATTCCCTCATGTGTGTAGATTTTGTTGTGAAAATTAGATGTGTTGTGGCACTTGAGTGTGTTTGCATCAAATATTCTAAGACCAAACCTAGATTCTCATGTGTCATGTAAATTCAAAATATGCCTTGTTCACTTAAGAACTACTTGTAATTCATCTTAGGTTACTCATATCCAATATCAACTCATCCCACTTAACAAGTTACCAAGACAAGGTTCATCACATCCAACTGTGGTCGTAAAAGAACTAAGCAACACAATTTGCATCTTGACATGCCATAACACCTGGAATTTCTTAAATTCCTTGGAACTACATGGCATGTGTTAGCCTCCCCTACATTCCTTGGCATGCTTATACACTCCCTAACACACCCTAGCACTTCCTGACATGCCTTGGTAGTTTAGAATACCTTGGCACTGCCTAGCATATGAACTTGTCACTCCCTGTCACACACTCTTATTCATTCATTTCCATTCATTTTGATCTAGTGATTCCTTGTGTTTCCCTAACACTCCCTAGCATGCATTGGCACACCCTAACACCTGGCACGTATTGGCATGTAGCCCTATCACTCTAGCATTCCTTGGCACTACCTATAATACCTTGTCACTCTGTCCTTAGCACACCTATATCTCTTTGACACTCCCAATCACAAACTCGTATTCATTAATTTCCATGCATTTTTACCTAGTGCTCCCTTGTGTTTCCATAGCATTCCTTAACACTCTTTGGCACTTTTTGGTACACCCTAGCACCTAGGACATATTAGCATGTCACCTTGGCCTCTAGCATGCCTTACCACTTCCTATCATACCTTTTCACTCCCTCCTTAGCACACCTAGAGCTCACTGACACTTCCAATCACAAACTCTTATTTTTTCATTCCATGCATTTTGACGTAGTTCTCCCTTGTGTTTCCCTTACACTCCCAGTTAACACTTCCTTGCACGCATTGGCACATCCTAGCCGCATGTTTCCCTAGTACTCTAGTATTCCTTAACACTGACAAGCATGCCTTGTCACCCCTCTTTAGCACACTTGGAACTCGTTGACACTCCCTGTCACTCTTATTCATTAATTTCCATGCATTATGACATAATGCTCCCTTGTGTTTCTCTAGCACTCCCTAAGACTCCTTGGAACACATTGGCACACCCTGGAACTTGGCACATCTTGGCATGATTTCCTAGCACTCTATAATGCCTTGGAAATACCTAGCATACCTTGTCACTCCCTCCTTAGCACACCTAGAACTTTCTAACACTCCCTATCACACACTCTTATTCATTCATTTCCATGAAATTGAAACTAGTCCTCCCTTATGTTTCCTTGACATTCCCTAGCATGCGTTGGCACCACACCCTAGCACCTAGCACATCTTGGAATGCCTAAGATGCCTTGGAAATTTCTAGCATGTGTTAGCACTTACTAGGATTCCCTGCACACCTTTTCACTCCCTATTTGTCATGCCCTCATAGATAGCCTTAATTTTTTTCGACTTGGGAACCCGACCAAGTCATTAAAAAAATAGTGTTGTGTCTAGCCCAAAGTCTCCCTTTGTCTGAAACTGCTTTGTCCATCCCCTTACCACAATCGTAGGCTTGCATCCTGTGAATACTATTATGAAATTATCCTAACACACTTCGTCCATGGGACACCTATAATTCACTGACACTCCCTGGCATACACTCTTATTCATTTTTTTCCATGCATTTTGAACTAGTTCTCCCTTATGATGCCCTGACACTCCCCAACACTCCTTGGCATGCATTGAAACTATCTGACATGTTTTATCACACATTTTATTTCAGTGGCATGTCCTGCCACTCTTTAACTATCATTTCCTCATAACTACCCTTTTTTTTTATATACTTGGGAACCCCACCAAGTCCTTCCTCAACTACAACAACTTGACCAAGTTTCACTTACTACAACTAGAATATGCCTTCTTCACCTAACAATGGCTTATAAATCATCTTAGGTTGATCATGTCAAATCTTAACTCATCCCACTTAACAAGTTATAAATCCAAGGCTCATGTCCAACCGTGGCCATAAAACAACTGAGTAACATAGTTTACATCATGACATTCCATAACATCTAGAACGTCTAACAATCCATTCGCACTATGTGGCACATGTTAGCAACCCCTACATTCCTTGGCATGCTTTGGAACTCCCTAACACACCCTACCATTCCCTGACATGCCCTGGCACTTTGGCATGCCTTTGCATTGCCTAGTTGTTATGAAGGTAAATCCTCTTTGCGGACAAGGACGATCCCTCTAGCCCTAGGGTGGGTCTAGTAACAAAAGGACACTCTAAAGTGTTGCTTCCTAGTTAATGAATGCACAAAAGACATGGTATATTTACCTACCTTGAATCCAACATTGTCGATGTTGTAGAAAGAGTAGTGGTCTCTCGCTCCTGCCTTGACAAGTCACGATCCGTTCGTTGTCACGCCCAGATACTTGCACATAGGACAAAGAACAAGAACAACATATAGCAGCGTAGTTTCATTCACAAATATTAGCCAGTCAAAGAGGGCTAAACATAAAATATCAAATAAACATCATAACACAATAGTGGAACCAAACAGTAGTCATGTATATTAATGAGTAGAAGGAAGAGTACAACCGATGCTTTGACGTCGTGATCTCCTCCAGCGGGGTTCAGACGAAATGCATCTCAACTATTGGTCAGGGAATTCGGACTCAAGCTCCCTTAGAATTCATCGACTCGAGCTCTCTCAATACTATCTTTATTACTCTATCTCCTCTAGCAGCTTAGCTATAGTACAATTCTCTTGTTCAGTTATTCAGCCATTTCTCTATAGTGTGTTCAGCTAGCTTCTACTAAAGGATATAGTTTCTTATATAGAGGAAAGAGAGGAGGTTGGGATCTCTACAAAGGTGGGATGGATTCCTATCCTTTAAGATAGTTCAAAGGGAGGTGGAAACTACTAACTAAAGGGAGTCTGTGGTTGTTTCATTTCAACCACTCCCAATGACTCATCTCCGAGGTGATTGGAATGGAACCTCCGGTTCTATTTTTAAAAAACATTCCATAAACAGCTTGCCTTGGGTATCTAACTGGCATAGAGTTCCAAGTGGCATGGGCTTAGTGTTAAATTTCCAGGTTGGCGCGAGGATGTAACGGCATACTCGTGCCAAGGAGAATGTTGCTTTCATCAAAAGGGATGCAAGGATGGTTTTTTCAAAGCATGACACTGCATATTGGTCACAGAAATGACCCTCCAATGTGCGAGTTGGGGATTGCAGGGACAGTGACAAAATGTTGTGTAGCAGATGCCCCTTAAAGTATGAAGTCAGAGAGAGAGGTAGGGGTGAAATACTTTATGAGAATGCGTTCGAACTAAACACCGCTGTCAGAAGACTTGCGAGTACAAATACAACTGATATCCGTTATACATGAATCATGTGGAATGGGCGCAGCCATCCATAATAGAGTATATAAAAACTGAGATCCGAGGTATGGACACAGCCATCTAGTAGGAAGGATCAATAAATAGACTCAGGTATGGTCGCAGCGATCCAATAAAAAGAGTCATGCAATAATAATCTACAAAAATCCATAGTCTGGAGTTTATCAGACAAAACCTAGGGTCTTTCTCTCCATCTCGACTTGAACAAGTACAATTTCGAGGATACGAATGTATGTGTTGAAGTCGAACATGCAGGAAAATCGCCTGATTACCAGCCAATGGTGAAAGTTGTTAACAGACATGAGAGAAACCACCAATAATGACGATGGCCCTCAAGGTACAAAAGGTACAATCTACGGAATGTGAAAAGTGATTTGACGTCGAACATCCGCAGAATCACTCAATCGAAGGCCAATGATGTGAACCTTGCATCGAATGCGAAAAACCTGCCATTGAGGCATGCAGGCTCCAAGGTACCAGAAGGGAGTCTCTAGATCAAATTCCTGGATAATGAGTTGAAGTCGACAGGAAGTGACCTGGTCGAAGGAGGGCCATAATGTTTCCCACATCATCGACACGAGACATAGAAACATGATGAAAGTGGATCGAGACCAACAGGAAATCATAAGAAGGTTGACAACTTGTAGAGGCAAACTTCTCTTGAACAAATCAACAACACGACACTAGATTTGGCAGTATTTGACATCAAAGGATCTGAGGTCGCGATGACGTGGAAAAGAGTAGATGAGAGGTCAAAATAGATTACCCAAACCCATGGAGGTAAAAATGACGATATGAGATGTCCCCAATCCTGACACGAATGTAGACAAGTGCCATGTTCAAGAGCAACATACTGCCAACACAACTAAAACTTGGTTCCATTTCCCCCACCATTTCTGGCGAGTACCCCAATTATTTTTTTAAAACAAGCTTGAAGGGGATATCATATGCTTGTACTATAATTTTGTCCTTCAGACAAATCCATCCTAGTACATTTTACGAGCCCTAGGAAGGAGGAACTTGAAATAACGTCATGGTGACGAAGACCGATATCATCAGGGTTTAACGAGTCTGACAAAGGGACAACTTGGCATATTTTCATGTTTAGAGAGTTTGAAAAGAAGGTAGAAAAGAAAACTCCAACAGTCCCTTTTCATAGGTAGTCTTCACAGATCCGAAAAGGTAGAAAACTGTGTCTGAGAGAACCTCTTAGTCACGATAGGATAAGGTATTCCTTTTTTGTAAATAATCCATCCCAGCCCAAAAAAGGGTGAAACGTATACTGGGTAGATATCATTTCGTAGCCTTTTAACGAGTTCAAAATGACAAGAATCTCGGCAATCTTTTCAATTTTAGAGAGTCAGAAAAGAGCTGAAAGATGACTTTAGTAGTGAATTTTTCGTGTTTTTACCGAGTCCGAAAAAAGTATAAAATATAACTCGAAAAACCATCCATAAGGGAAAAAATCTCAGTCCCAGCACAGTCATCAATTATTTGATCGATGAAAGGAGTAGGATAATTATCCTTAGGACAAGCTCGATTGATATCATGATAGTCAACACAAACATGAATAGTGCCCTGTTTCTTATCTACAGGAAAAATATTAGAGACCCATTCTGTCAAGGGAATCGGATAAATGAAACCAGATTTGAGAAGCTTTTCCACTTCGGCCTTAATGGCAGCAGCTTTCCTAGGATGCACCAGACGAAGACGCTGACAAACAGGTTTCGAACTGGGGTAAGTAGGAATCTCATGTACCATGATACTAGGATCAATACCGAGCATTTCTTCGTAGGACCATGCAAAGACATCACAAAATTCACGAAAAAGGCTAGTATAGACTTGCACTTCATCTGAAGAACAAGTAACCCCAATATGGATGTTCTCGACGATTCTCGGTTTAACGGAAATTTCGATAGGCATCATCTGAGTGATGTTACTCAAGTTACCTTCCAAAAAAACCTCATGGACCTGAACAGGTGTTTGAAGCGAAGGAGAAGGAACTTAAGAGGAAAAACGCTCAAGATAGGTAGACATGGCCCCGAGGCTTGGTAGAAATGAGGAATGATGATGACCATCATCCCACGGCAGATCGTCGAGAGACAAGGTTTCCACGATAGCCTCATCGAAAGGAAACACTTATTTCAAAGGAATCGGTGAATCAAAATCACCAAGCAAAGGAGATTAAGAATACATTTCAAGAGTTACTCTCAAAGGAGCAGAATCATGATCAGAATCTGATGCAATAATGAGTTCACAATAATCAATTTCAATCGGACTCAAAGGCATCAAATCGTCGAACGAATCAATCTGTTCAGGAGAAGGGATAACCCAGGGGTCATTCGTTCGAGAAATCATATTGACCTGAGCAGTATTTGGTGCTGGAAGAGGGAAAACACCCATGAGGGCAGGATCCTTGAAAAGGCCTGGCCCTACACTCTCGTAAGGAGTAGGAATCTTATCCACATACGGAATGTTGTTCTCGGAAGAAGAAGTGAAAAAAGAAAATTGATCAATAGTAATAATATTTCCTTCGTGCGGGAACTTCAGAACATGAAATAGAGTGGACAGAATGCACAACATGGTGTGAGTCCAACTACGTTCAAGGAGAATATTATAATTGAGTTTTGCATCAACAACTTCGACCTCGACATTGACTGTCTTCCCTTCTAACGTGATCGGCAAACTAGCAAGAACACCAAGAGGTTTAGATTCTCTTCCATCAAATGCTTCAAGGGAATTGGGTGATGAAGTAAGCGCTGGAGAACCAATGGCTTTCCAACAAGTAGATGACATAACACAGGTAGATGCACCCTCATCCATGACAGCCCAGTGAATATTCAAACCATTAATACCAACTTGAATAATTAGTGCAATTTGGTGTGGGAGTCACGGGACAAAATTCTCTAAATCAAAAGCGAGCAAGCTAGTATCGGCAGGATCAATCCCACCTATCGCAGATAGCAAAGCTTTCTATTGCGAAGGAAAAATTTAAAGTAATTCTAACGCAGACATTACGAACGACGCCTGAGCCAAATATTCAACAATACTGTAATGTTGAGCGGCACGAGCGTTGGGATTGTACGAAGACTTATGGAGCACACCTTTGGAAGGTGGTTGCACAACGGATTCAATGCTAGGTCGTTCAATCTCAAGAGGACCAGAAATAGGAGGGGGAGGAGGACCATCAGCGATCTCTTTCCCCGTTGCCTGACGCGAACTAGACTAATCTTTCGATCAAGTAGCAATTGAAACAGGTGCAGAACCATTCATCATGAATACTTTCGAACCAAATGGAGCAGAGGACTAAGGATGCTCTACCATCTGGGTCTACTGAGGGAAAGTTTCTTTAAGAACGGCCAGATCTCCCTGGGTGCCTCTGAGCAATCTACTTACTTCAAACCGTCGAGGAGAGTCCTTGGCGAAGTGCTCATCATCATAAATCAAACAAGGATACTTTGGTTTACATTGAGAACTATCAGTAGAACTAGGTTTTGGAGAATCCTGTTTTGGGGTATCGGCTTTAGCTTTACCTTTACCTTTCTTCTTACCTTTGGAAGTGTTATCTGCAGGATTCGCCTGAACAGCATTCACTTCTGCGGGTGTACCAGACTTTGAATTTGACTAAGAAGCTTCATTATTGGAAGAAGTAGACTTCCGCTTCCCAGAATTAGATGAAGGAGACTTCTGAGAAGTCTATGATACAAAACCAATAATACCATCAACGGATGGATTCGTTGGTAGTTTAGAAGTTCCAGGTCGAGGAGCATCAGGCAAGATATTGTACAATGCGCCAGACTGAGAATAAACGAGATCAAGGTACTGGGCATAAGAAATGGCTTGTTCCTCGGTTACACATGCCCCCATAGCAATGTCTTTGGCAATTTGATTGACAAAGGAGGTAGTGAACCAATGAGTTAGAAGCTAATCAGGTATCTCAAATTTGATCATGCGACGACGACGCCGCCACTCATGAATATGATCCGAGATATGAGTAGCTCGGTCCTGTTTCAATGAAGTGAGGAGATGCATCCCGGTCTCGTAACGGATCAGTAACTGAAAATGTGTAAGGAATGCTATGGCCAAAGAATTGAAATCTTGGAAAACTCCATGAGACAGCTCAATGTACCACTTTTCAGCGACACCAGTAAGAGTTCGCTGGAAAAGACGAAGATGAATATAATCATCAACCCAAGAATTAGAAGAACACCAAAAATGGTAAGTCATGACATGCGTTTGGGGATATTCACTAGGTTTACCCTCAAATTTAGGACAATCACCAGGAATCTTGGTTGGAACCGAAGGCCAATATGGATTATGAATAATAGGATCATTTGTCAACTTCGACACATTGGGTAATTCCAACGTAGCAAGAAACGGTAATTGAGTATTAGAAGTCATTAAAGGTTTTTGATAAGGACCTGTTTGTACATTCCACCCAGTCCAAACAGGATTTTGTCCCCATACATTCTGTCCTGAAGAATTTGGATCATAGGGATTAGAAACAGGATAATTCGGTTGATATTGGGATTGAGGACCAAGATATTGAATCGAAGCAGACCACTGAGGTCCTTGCTAAGTAGCACAAGGATTTTTCTGCGGAATGTAAGCATGGCTTTGAGGTTGTTGATACACAGGTTGATATTGAGGTTGCTGGTATACTGGTTGATATTGAGGTTGCTGGTACACCGGTTGATTTTGAGGGTAAGGAATTTGAGGTGCATTGTATACTGGTTGATGTCAAGCTTGAGGGTAGTAAGCACCCTACGGTTGCACAGGTTGACCTTGCGGAGTAGGTTGAGTAGGCTGATAGGCAGGGTAAACTGGTAAAACTGGCTGCGGAATCGAAGGAATCTGCTAGTGGGCAGGTTGCAACTGTTGTTGAGTTAGTTAAACCGGTTGTTGAGGGCCACCAGGTTGACCTTGTGGTAAAGGTTGGCCTGATTGTTGAGATGATCTAGGATGTCCCTGATGATCAGGTTGACCCAGAGAAGGACCATAGGATGGTCCTTGTGATGGATAAACTTTCCCCCCAGGACCAAAAGATGATACGGGTTGAACTAGAGGTTGACCCGAGAGACTAGAGGGTTGTCGATGTTGGACCAAAGGTTGTCCTTGTAAAGGTTTGCCTTGTGGACCATATGGTTGTCCCTGTGGACCAAAGCAAGGCCCTGCTAAGCTTAAGGTTGTCCCTGAGAGGGTTGTCCTTGTAAGCCAGAGGGTTGCACGGGCAAAGTAGGTCCCAAATGAGTAACAGACTGATAAGGATCGTAACCGGCCTAATAAGGATCATAAGCGGCCTAATAAGGATCTATAGGAGGCATGTAAATAGGATTTCCACGATCATCATAATGATGCAAATATTCATATATGGGAGTACCAACAGCATCATAGTGATGAAAACGAGGATTTCTAGGAGGTGGAGGTTGTTGAGAACCTTGAGAATTTTGTTGTTGAATAGCCAACAGATATTCTTCAAAATTGAGACTGCCAGGAATCACAGGAGTAGTGGAAAATGAACTAGAATCCACACAGACTGTAGGTTGGACTGGGACAGATGTAACAGTAACCGACGGATCTGATGCCGAGGGTAACGGTACTGATGAATATTGGACCGAACTCCGAGAATGAGTTACTGTGCTGGATTGTGCAATGGATGCAACACCAGACATAATCTGACTCAGAGACCTATAGCCAGCCGGAAGTGACACCGAAGGTGAAGAAGACTGGAAAGAGGCATGAGAAAGATCTTCGAGAAAGAGTTGCTATTATCTTGTGGATATAGGCATTCCTTCACTGCCAATAGAACTAGAGGAATCCATATCCGAGTCTCCTGTAAGATCTTTGAAAATACTACGGGGACTAGGAGGTACCGCAGCAGCCACAAAAGGAGATCCAGACGTAAGAGGAGGAAATTCCCCTTCGTCCCCGAAACCAGACCAAGCACTTGAAGGAGGCCAATTGAATTCAACTGGTTCATCAAGTGGAGACCAAGTAGCAAGGGGTTGGATAGACGAAATAATAGGTTGTGAGAACTCAAAATACCTAGTGGATTGAGGAGTTTCGAAATAAGTGTTCGGAAAATAACTACCACTAGGAGGCAGTGAAGACGACGAAACTGGAGGTTCTGCCACTTTGACTGTAGATCAGAATAGGAAGGAAAAGAGATAACCAATCGAAAGTGCCAAAATCAAGAACCAAGGAAATCAATCAGATCAAGTAAAAAACTTTAATGGGTGTGTAATCGTAGGTGATTAATTTTATAACACTGAAACCAAAATTTGTTGTTTCGTGTTTTAAGAGTCAAGAAATAAACAAAAGAGTCAAGAAACAGACAAAATATGACTCTAGTCACTTTAAATTTGAAAGAGCATGAAAGGACAAGTGCTTGATGATCTTTTACTTATTTAAAGAGTCACAAAAAGATCGAAATGACTACTCAGGTATTCTAAGCAAGAGGGTGTACCAGGTTTTCGTGAACTGCTATATACACCTTGGTGATAAAATGAAACAGAAATGACCAAGGACTTGACGTACGTGCAGGTAATCTCCCCGAATGTTGTGTTTGGTGTATCACGGTTACAAGGTGGCAGACCTGGCTTCCTATGGATAAAGGATTGCAACCTAGAGGGGTCTCCCTTTATATACACGATGGTACGGGGAGCACAAGTCCGTACTAGTGCTGTCTGAAGCCAAGAGGCGAGCGACAGATACTAGGTTTTAAGATGCTGGAACATGTCTCTAGCCTAGACCACTAGAAATTTTTTGTTAGGTTCCAATGTTGTCTTAGGTTCATTGAGTAAATTTTAAAGTTAATCTTGAATTATGTTTCAATTTCCAAGCCCTATCGAATGTATAGCTCAAATTCCTAGATGCAAACTATATGCAAATGAACACCATTTCAATTCGATGAATGCTAGCTATAAGAAGGATGGAAATCTTTCAAACAAGCAAACAAAGAAAGCATGTGAAGAAATTTTCTAATGCCCTTAATGCAATCAATCGAAAACGAATTTCCTTCCTAGATTGACAAATGCTAGTTATATAAAGGAATGTTTCATTTTCAATGCAACAAAAGAATGCAAATATATTTTTTGATTTTTTCATTGAAATGAAGCACACATTGTACTAATTCAATGGAAAACAAAATAAACACTAGTTTGAGTTTTGTGAATGTAAAGTTGTGAAATTGAATGACTCAACCAAAGCAAAATAGACACAAAAACATGCAAGCTAATGGAGAAAATTTTCAAACGAGAAAGAGAGTTCTCAAAACGATCCAAACAAGCCAAACAATCGATGCTCAAAGTTTTGAAGAAGAAATACTAATCGAAAAAATTGAAATACCATTCAATCAACAAAACAAAAGGATCAAGAAAACTCAGTCTAAAAACCCAAAACGAGACTGACAACAATCAAAGAGACTCGTTCCTGAACAGAAGGCTCAGTGTACAAGAACACCTAGAAACCCTAAGATCTTAACTGACACTGATAGGAAACGAACAAACGACTGAGGGAAACAGGTCTACAGTAGTTTACACAGTCTCCAAAGGCTTAAACACACTCAAAAATAACCCAAGGCAAGAAAAAATGATCAAAAAACGCATTAGGGGGTTCAATCCAAAACCTACAGGGATGGGCGCGACTGTAAGGCTGTAATTCGCGCCATACAGAGGTTGGCGCGAGCACTAAAATAGCAACATGCGCCAATTGGCACAAATTTCCAGACAAAAAACGCGCCAAGCTGGAAACCTATTAAAAAAGAGGAAAAAATCCTAGCCTAATGGGAAAAATTCAACCTTGACTCTCTGGAGCTGAACAGAGAATGGAAACTTAGCAAACAAACCAGAAAAAAGATAGATAACTAAACCAAAAATAGAAACTGACCCAACAGGATGACACAACAAACTTGCACTTATCCCCAGTTGAGTCGCCAATTTGTTATGAAGGTAAATCCTCACTATAGACAGAGACGATCCCTCTAGCCCTAGGGTGGGTCTAGTAACAAAAGGACACACTAAAGTGTTGCTTCCTAGTTAATCAATGAACAAAAGACATGGTAGGTTGACCTACCTTGAATCCAACGTTGTCGATGTTGTAGAAAGATTAGTGGTCTCTCGCTCCTGCCTTGACAAGTCATGATCCGTTCGTTGTCATGCCCAGATACCTGCACATAGGACAAAGAACAAGAACAACATATAGCAGCATAGTTTCACTTAAAACTATTAGCCAGTCAAAGAGGGTTTTACATATCATATCAAATAAACATCATAACACAATAGTGGAACCAAACAGCAGTCATGCATATTAATGAGTAGAAGGAAGTACAATTGATGCTTTGACGTCATGATCTCCTCCAGCGGGGTTCAGATGAAATGCATCTCAACTGTTGGTCAGGGAATTCGGACTCAAGCTCTCTTAGAAGTCATCGACTCGAGCTCTCTCAATACTATCTTTCTTACTCTATCTCCTCTAGCAGCTTAGCTATAGTACAATTCTCTTGTTCAATTATTCAGCCATTTCTCTATAATGTGTTCAGCTAGCTTCTACTAAAAGAGATAGTTTCTTATATAGAGGAAAGAGAGGAGTTTGGGATCCCTACAAAGGTGGGAGGGAGTCTTATCCTTTAGGAGAGTTCCTAGGGAGGTGGAAACTACTAACTAAAGGAAGGAGTTCGTGGTTGTTTTAGTTCAACCACTCCCAATGATTCATCTCTGAGGTGGTTGGAATGGAACCTCCACCTCTATTTTTAAAAAACATTCCATAAAAATCTTGGCGTGGGTGTCTAACTAGCACAGAGCGCCAAGTGGCGCGGGCTTAGTTTTAAATTTCCATGTCGGCGCGAGGATGTAACGGGCTACTCACGCCAAGGCAAAAATAGGGATTTTCACAGCTCTGTTTAGCGAAATTTCAACAAGAATAATGTTGCTTTCATCAAAAGGGATGCAAGGATGGTTTTTTCAAGGCATGACACTGCTTATTGGTCATAGAAACGACCCTCCAATGTACGAGTTGGGGATTGCAAGGACAGTGACAAAATGTTGTGTAACACTAGCATATAACCTTGTCACTCTGTCCTTAGCACACTTGGAACTCACTGACACTCCCTATCACACACTATTATCTACTCATTTCCATAAAATTTGAAATAGTTCTCCCTTGTTTTTTCGAGGCAGTCCCTAACACTCCCTGACACACATTGGCACACACTGACACTTGACACAGCTTGGCATGTCGCCCTCACACTCTATCATTCCTTGGAACTGCCTAACATACCTTGTCACTCCCTACTTAGCACACCTAGAACTCGCTAATAATCCTTGTCACACACTCTTATTCATTCATTTCCATGCATTTGAAACTAGTGCTCCATTATTTTTCCTTGGCACTCCATAACACTCCTTGACATGCATTGGCACACCCTAGCACCTAACACATATTGGCATGTTTCCCTGACCTCTAGCATCCCTTAGCACTACCTGGCATACCTTCTCACTCCCTCCTTAGCACACTTGTATCTCACTGACACTTCCTATCACAATCTCTTAATCGTTCATTTTCATGCATTATCTTCGCGTAGTTCTCCCTTGTGTGTCCCTAGGACTCCCTAACACTTCTTAGCATGTGTTGGCACACACTGACACCTGGCACATCTTGACCGCATGCCACTCTCACACACTAACATGACTTAGCGTTGCCTAGCATACCATGTCACTCCCTCCTTAGCACACCTGGAACTCACTGACACTCCCTGTCACGCACTCTTATTCATTCATTTGCATGCATTTTGAAATAGTGCTCCCTTGTGTTTCCCTAGCACTCACTAACACTCAACACACATTGGCACTTGCCACATCTTGGTATGCTCCCCTAACACTCTAGCATGCCTTGGAACTATCTATCATATCTTGTCACTCCCTCCTTAGCAAACTTGGAACTCCATAGCATGCCCTATAACTCCCTGGAACATATTGGCTCTTGGCACTTGGTGGAACTTGAAAAATTTTGGCATGCATTTAGATGCCCTAGAATGCCTTGGCATGGTTTAAGATAAAATTTATTTGAGATCAATTATTCACAATTAAGAGAGAAGTAATAAAGGATGATTTGGCACTTAAGACACGCTAGAACTTGGCCCTTGGAATGTATTGGCGCTAGTGTTGGTATGCCTAGCATGCCCCTCTTGAAAGGTAATGTCCTGAATTATTAACCCTCATATGTGTTGATTTATTTTCATTTTGACTTGGTGTTCCCTTTTGTCATCTGACACTCCTTGACACGCGTTAACACCTAGCACATCTTGTCATGCCTTAACACATGGCATGTCTCAGTGTTCCTGGCATGCATTGGCATGCCTTGGCACTATCTGGCACATTTTAGCACACCCTGACACTTCTTGACATGCCTTATCATTCCCTATCATGCCTTGTCACTCCCCCCTTGGCACACCTAACACTCACTGACACTCCCTGACACCTCCTCTTATTCATTCATTTCCATTAAATTTGACTCGTTTTTATGTTTGATGGGGTGCATGTCTAGAAAGAGCTCCTTTAAGATAATAAAAAAATTATTACACCATTATTGACATAAGTAATTACGATATTGTACTCGAATGACATTAGGAAACTACAAAAATATTTTAAGAATGACATTTTTAGGGTTTTTTTATGGTGTGGGAATGGTAAGAAGTGAGTGGTCAATATTGTGATTTTCTTTCTCATTAAATTTCTTATCCTTATGAGAGACTCATCTTGAGAAAATGACACCCTTTTCTTGCTTACCCTCCAACTCCTAATATTTTCAAAATGAAGGCCAACTTGGACAGTGAGGGAACGGATCTTGGTCTATGATGTGTTGATTTACTGGGTGAGAGTGTTAATGTAGTATGAAAGGGGCTGAACCATTTACTTTATGTGCTCTATGGATGACGTGTTGTAGGTATGTGTCATTGAACCACATGGCTAATAGAAATATTGTGTAAGATATAGCCCAACATAATCAATGCCTTGAGAGAAATCTGTGGAGAGGGATAAAAATAATTATATTGGTGAGTCCACCAAAAACTATTTACTAGAGAGTGACACCATGGTGATCAATGCCACACATGGATTCTTTTGAGCTAGGCATTTTTTTTTCTAAAAAATTGTTTTGAGTGTCACTGAATTGGTGGATTTCTCAAATTCATGACGTTGTAAATTATGTAGTAATTTTTTTGCTTTTGTTATAGAGGCTAAGGTTTGAAAGGAGAATATAGGGTTTGTAGAGTCTTAGGGGAAAAGAAGCATCAATTTATAGCTCTTTGATATATTGAAGAGTATGGATTATATGAGTAGTTGATATGGATTATATCACATTGAATCCACCTTGAGATGTAGGTTGCTATTTGTTAGAGAAATTAAGGAGATGAAAGTTAAACAATTTATCTTATCATGATATTATCTTGTGAAGTTTTATTATTATTATTTCTTCTTTCAATTTATATTTTCTTATCATAAAGAGTAATGCCAATGAACAAATAGAATAAGACACAAGATGTAGGCAGATGTCAAGGAAAAACCCCACTTTTTGGGGAAAACCCAGTCAAAATTCTTCCTTCAGTAGATTTAAGATGAGAAAACTAAGACCTTTAGACTATAGACTTCCTCCATCCAGTCATCCCTTCAATTTTTTAGCACTGAGATCTCCTTTGATTGCACCTAAATTCCATCCTCATTATCTTGACCGAGTTTGAGACAGAAACATAGCACCGAGCATCATTACTGAGATCGTTGGTGAGCCTTGGTATTGCACCAAAAGTGTTGCAACTCCCAGGGGCTGCCCTACTTTACTTTATCAACTCGGGGTTCGTACAATCTTGGAGGTGACAGTGCTATATATACAGCAGATGCATTCTTCTCATGTCATCCTCTTCTACTTTACGAAAAGGTGTTATTTCTTAAACTGTGATAAGGACTGGAAAGTAAATTGCTGGAAGGAAATGACATAAAGGAAACTAAACTAAATTTCTGAAAAGAAATGACAGGAATGAAACTAATTTAATTTTTAGAAAAGGAAATGACTGAAAAGAAACTAAACTATATTGCTGAAAATAAGTGGCAGAAAGGAAACTAATTCTAAACCACACTTAACTTAGCCAAACGGCTAAATTCACTCTATTTATCCTATGTTCTATCTACCATGTTTCTACCCATGCAACTAAGCTATCCATGACTTAATCCTAATTGAAAAAGTGTTGATTTTGCAACTTGGAGGAAAAAAAAGGGAAAAAGAGGCTAATGGAGGGCTTAACACCAGAAATAGGGCTTAGGAGTGGAAAGCGGGGGTTATATCCTTATAAACCCTTATGACATGTCACCAAGATGCTTTTGGAGTGGAACGATTGAAATATGTGATGGCGGAGATGCAATAACAATATCGCAATCGGTAGGAAAAGAGTGGTAAGTATTAACAAAAAGGGAAATAATTTTGGGTTGTGATTGCGATGTGTGACGTGGCGGGAGGACCGGCAGTGGAGTGCGATAACAATATCACAATCGACAGGAAAACAGTAGTAAGTATTAACGAAACAAGGAAAAGGTGTGAAGTGCGGTTGCGATGGATGATGTGGTGGTGGGACTGGCGGCGGAGCACGATCGCAATATCATAGCCAGCGTTTGGAAGCGGTAAGTCTTGAAGGAAACAGGAAAATGATGAAATCTGCGATGAGCAGCAATGGTAAGTCCAAAGGGAAGAAAATGTAGTTTCTAATGTTTTTTACTATTTTTATAAAAGAGAAGCGAAGGGAAGTGGAAATGGATATCGCATTCGGGCTTGGAATCAGAGAGGGTTAACAAAGATCACAAGTGATCTGCGATTTGCAATGGAGTGAGTTACGACGAGTGGGAGTTTCGAGGAGAAACGGGCGAAGGTCTAATTCTAATGGTTTTTAGGTGTTTTCCGTTAGAAAGGGTAAGGCAACTGTGAGTGTTAAATCTTGACGGAAAGAGGGAAATGGTGCGATGTACGAAAAGGTTGAGATTTGTGGTATGCGATAGCAATCGGTGAAAGAGCGATAAGTCTTAAAAAGGACCGAATGAAAATTGCGATCGGCGATGGGCGAAGTACGGTAGCAGGGATTTCGAGGAGGAAAGGCAGAGGCCAACTTCGATGGTTTTTCCAGCATTTTTGCATTAAAATGAGTAAGGCGACCGTAACCAATAGAAACAAAGGAATAAGGCGGTTGAAGGTTTTAAGTGCTTTTAGGGGAAAAAGGTGGGTGCAGCAGTTAAAATGAGCATAAAATAGGAGGGAATGGAGGTGTAAAAGCAAGGTTTGGAGGAGTAACGCAGAGATGGAAATAGTGAACATAAATCAATGTTTTTGGTCTGTGGGAAGGCTTACCCTCCTCGAGCTCTATCGACAAAGATGAGAAGGGAATTCTAGATCCACAACTTTTAGAGTTTTATCCTCTATTATGTTACTCACAAGAAAATGAAAAACTACAATAGCAAACTGAAAGAAAAGACTAAGTAGCAATGAAACTATCAGAAGAAGATCTAACTGAATGACTGAAAGAAATATAGCTTAACGGCAGAAGGAAAAGATAGTAACAACAGAGAGGTTGAGGCACATGGATTGGGCCCTAACCCACGAGCCTAGCTCTCTAAAACTTAAATCAATTAAATGAAATCAGTATGCTCATTTCATAAAATAATAACCTCATACATCTCTAAAAGTTTGATTACTGAGTAAAATAATAAAAAGCTCAATAGCTTGCAGCAAAGTTTCAACTAGAATCGACTAACTCTTCCTAGCGTTAGCTCTGCTCTATTTATTCTATAGGGAAGCTACCAAAAACTCCCTAGAAAATAGTGATTGAATCCACTTGACTCCTAGTAAACAAAGATTATGTGCTCTTCTCTTTGATTTGCTTGGTTGCCTTTGGAACTCAAATTGTTGGAGAGAATATTTGGGGTGATTGAGTCCACTTTACTCCAATTAAACAAGGATTGAGTGCACTTGGTCTTGAGTCACTTGGATGCCTCTAGAATTCGAATTTTTGGAGGGGATCTCATGAGGATCCTTTGGCTGCCTTTGAGAGTTAAGGAGGGTGGACAACCCCCTTGAATCTCTCCAATATTTCTCCCTAATTTCCTGATATTGTGCTCATTTATTCTCCAATCTTGATCTTCCAGTGGCAGGGAGAAAGTCCCAAAATCATTTCCTTCTCCAAATCTACATAATCTGCCAAATATTCTCACCGTATTCTACAAAAATAACCAATATTAGACACAAGTATGAAATTACCTTTAAACCTTCCTAAGAAAATATTGAAACATAAGAAAACATTACTAAGTGCAGAAGAAGAGATTTAATATATATATTCATGAGCATAAGGAAGGTATATGGGCTTAATAAAGGTTAGATGGGCCTTATTTTATGTCTAATTTAGAGGCCCATCATCAACCCCCTACTAAAATTGTTGCTCATCCTCTGAGCAACCTATTCATCCTCCCTTCCTGATGGTTTTTCTTGCATGTTGGCTTATTTCATTTTCTGTTTATTGGCCCATGCGCTGCTCCTCCTGATAATATTCTTGTTATTCTTCTTGCATTTCTTCTTGTAGGTGCTTCATGGAGGTCCTCATATTCCTTAATAAAATCTGTTTTGCATGCCAGGAGGTGGTGGATCCACCTTTTATTTGATTATTTTTTTTTGCATGCATGCAAAGTAAACTCAAAATTCTTTTTTCGGTGAACTAAGTTCACCCTTGGATCCCTTGGCACTCCTTGTCTTCTATTACAATGAACTCCTTACTTCCCACTTTCTCAAGTCCTTTTTACTTTTTTCTTTTTCCTTTTCTTGGTGGAAAAAGTGAGGTTAGTTGCTAGATAAGGTTGAGGTTGCTCTACTACTGATTTTGGCTATATAAAGGAACTTTCCTTCTCACACTTTTTAATGTTTTATTAAGCTAAAATAGATTCAAAGATAGGGTTAGATGATTGCATACCTGAGCCTTACCATTGATTTGTTTTTGCATGTGATATTGAAGCTATTGATATGGCTATTGAAGCTGTCTTCGGTGGTTCTGAAGCTGCATGTGATAATATACTTGAGGTCCTTTTGGAGCTTCTGAGCACAGGAGGAGGAAGTCCAAGTTTGACTACCTTTAACCAAGGTGTTGACCGAATTTTCTTTTTGTGCCAACTTGTTGTTTTTCAGCTTACAAAGTTTGGAGAGCACCTGCATTCATTAGAGAGAGATACATGGAGAAATGCAAAAAAAAATTTAAGGCCTACTAGCTGCCTCTTTTAGGTTTTCCACTAGTAGGTCTACCTAGGCGCCTCAAAGGAGGTTTTCACCTAGGATATATTTTTTCTCTTTTTTTTCCAACTCAATGATCGCCTCATGGATTTTTTCAATTAGTGGGCCAATCGCAGACGCCTCAAAATACTTTTTCACCTAAGATTTTATTCTTTCCCTTTTTTTCTTTTTCACTTTCCTACTCTACTTGAAAAAAACAAAACCTTTTTCAAGTATAGGAATACTTCCAATGGAGCCATGTACACATCAAGATGACAACTAAAATCATGTGCACACTTGGAATACATGATTTTACATGTACCTGAATATCAGAGATGAATTTCTTTAACTGGGATTGTATCAAGTATTGTTGGAGAAGAGTGTGTTGCTACAACTTAATGACAGTTTGGAACCATATGTCAATATAGTTGTGATGCCCCTGGTTCACTTGCTAAGTTGGATCATCTTGGATGTCCTCTTCTATTATGGCAGTCAAATCTTCCTATTTTTTTTTATTTTTCTCTTGAACACATCTAGGAAATGCAAGTAAACATCAGGGAACTTTCTCAACATCTGATTCTGATTTCTTCTCTTCATCAAGTGTAGCCCTAGATCTTTTGATCTCCTCATTTGGATCTTCTTCTTGATGTTGTCCTTCAATGACATTAAGAAAATTTTGTCTTTGCAATACCTTTCTTGAACTAAGATGCAGACCTTTTATATCAAGAGGATATGTTTGGTAGTGTTGTACCTCAGCATTGTAAGCGAGTTGAGATACTTCATTGTATGGGTTTGGAAATGGTTGTACATGTAGTTGAGTGGGGGTGGATATATGAGATGGATGTGGTTGAGGCTATGGGTGTGGTGGAGGTGGATGGTAGGGGTAGCATGGAGTCGGGTATGGGGGATATTGAGAGAAATATTGAGGATGTTGAGGATTTTCCCAATAAGGACCTATCCAACCATGTTGCCAAGTTTGATTTTGGGGTTCAGATGGTCGAGGTTTCCAAGGAGGGAGTGTGTCCCAATTAGTTTGAGATGGATGTGAATAATCTTGAAATTCTGAAGTGGGTCCTTGCATCATATCAAGTTGACTAGGCTGCGAGGGTCTCCTTGGAGCTACATAACATAGCTTCTTCAGTGATTTCCTTGCTCCATTGTCTTCCTGGTAAACTTCTTTAAACCTGGGGAATGATGAAAAACATTTAGTAGTATATGATTATGCATGGATAAAAAAAATATCAGCATCTTCTTTTTGCTCATTTTGCATTCTAAACATTTCTACTTGTTCACTTAGATTACCAAGAATTTCCGTTTTAAAGTTGTCAAGCAAATTTCCAAGTCCATCTTGCATTACCAATGTTTATGTTGACTTACTTACTCTTTCCCTTCCTCTTGATATGCGCTTGCATGTTTCACAAATTTATTCAAATGAAAATTGATATACGTCTCCTTTACTCATGAGATTAAGGAGATCAATCCACTCATCCCTAATTGTTCTAAGTAAAAGGGTTTTTAGTGTGTCAAATCCTAAATGATGCAATTTTGCCCCATTAACATTATACAGGAACGTCTCTATTAGATCCTCAAGGCTCTCATCCTCTTCTTGGTTCATTCTAAAAATTTCTTCTCTAAGATCATGATCTTTGTATTTTTCTAGAAATATCTTTTGCATATCATTCCATGATCTTATTGAATTATTACCTAGACTCATGAACCATTTAAGAGCTCTGTCCTTCAATGTTGCAAGAAACAATCTCAGTTTTTGAGTGTGTGATAAGTAGCCATAAGACCTACAAAGTATCTCAAATTCAAAGAGAAGTGTTTCTATATCCTCTGTCCTCATACCATGGAAGTTGGGAATGACAGGTGGAGGGATGTTCTTCATATGTACACTTATGTCCATATCTTGAATGGGAAACCCAATAAGATCTTCTTGATTGTCATCATATCCATCCATCTCTTCTACCTTCAAAAGTGTATGGTGTTGTGGTTCTTACTGCACCACATGGTCAAGTGGGGGGGTTGGTATTGGAGAAGTATTAAAAACAAAAAACAAAAAAGCAAAAAAAAACCAAATTTGAGTATCCCTACTCCTATGAGGCATGAAATTCAGATTTTTTTTTTTTTTTTTTTTTTTTGAAATGGCATGAAAATAAAGGAAAGCAGAAAAGAATGCTAAAAATAAAATCAAAGCATCTACTAGACACCTCCCTGGCAATGATGCCAAAAATTGGTGAGCCCTGGTATTGCACCAAGAGTGTTGCAACTCCAAGGGGTTGCCCACTTTATCAACCTGAGGTTCGTACAAACTTGGAGGTGACAGTGCTATATACACAGCAAATGCATTATGCTCATGTCATCCTCTTCTACTCTACGAAAGGGTGTTATTTCTTAAATTGTGATAAGGACTAGAAAGTAAATTGTAGGAATTAAATGACAGAAAGGAAAATAAACTAAATTTTTGAAAAGAAATGACTGGAATGAAACTAATTTAATTTGCAGAAAAGGAAATGACTGAAAATAAACTAAATTGTATTGCTGAAAAGAAGTGGCAGAAAGGAAACTAATTCTAAACCACACTTAACTTGGCCAAAAGACTAAATGCACTCTATTTATCCTATGGTCTATCTACAATGCTTTTACCCGTGCAACTAAGCTATCCATGACTTAATCCTAATTTAAAAAGTGTTGATTTTGCAGCTTGGAGGAAATAAAATGGCTAAAGAGGCTAATGGAGGGCTTAACACCAAAAAATGGTCTTAGGAGTGGAAAGTGGGGGTTCTGTCCTTATAAAACCTTATGACATGGCGCCAATATGCTTTTGGAGCGGAATGATTGAATTACGCAATGGTGGAGATGCGATAACAATATCACAATCGGTAGGAAAAGAGCGGAAAGTATTAATGAAAAGGGAAAGAATTTCGGGTTGCGACTGCAATGTGTGACGTGGCGGGAGGACTGACGGCGGGGTGTGATAACAATATCACAATCGACAGGAAAAGAGCAGTAAGTATCAACGAAACAAGGAAAAGGTGCGAAGTTCTATTACTATGGGTGACGTGGCGGTGGGACCGATAGCGGAGTGCGATCGCAGTCGCCGTTTCGAAGCGGTAAGCCTTGAAGGAAATAAGAAAACAATGTGATCTGCGATGAGGAGTGATGGTAAGTCCAAAGGGAAGAAAATGTGGTTTCTAATTTTTTTTACTATTTTTAATAAAAGAGAAGCGAAGGGAAGTGGAAAGGGATATCGTATTCAGGCTTGGAATGAGAGAGAATTAACAAATATCACAAGTGATTTGTGATTCATAATGGAGCGAGGTATGGCGAGCGGGAGTTTCGAGGAGAAAGTGGCAGAGGTCTAATTCTAATGGTTTTCAAGTGTTTTTAGTTAGAAAGGGTAAGGAAACCTTGAGTGTAAAGTTTTGACTGAAAGAGGGAAATGATGCAATGTACGAAAAGGTTGAGATCTACGGTATGTGATAGCAATCAGCGAAAGAGGGGTAAGTCTTAAAAAGGACCGAATGAAAACTGCAATCAGTGATAAGCGAAGTACAATAGCGGGGATTTCGAGGAGGAAAGGCGGAGGCCAACTTCGATGGTTTTTCCAGCATTTTTGCATTAAAACGATTAAGGCGACCATAACCAATAAAAATGAAGGAATAAGGCCCCCGAAGGTTTTAAGTGATTTTAGTGGGAAAAGGTGGGTGCAGCAATTAAAATAAGCGAAAAACAAGAGGGAATGGAGGCATAAAAGCAAGGTTTAGAGGCATAATGCATAGATGGAAATAGTGAACAGAAATCAATGTTTTTGGTCTGTGGGAAGGCTTACCCTCCTCGAGCTCTATAAATAGAGATGAGAAGGGAAGTCTAGATCCACAAATTTAAGATTTTTATCCTCTATTCTACTACTCACAAGAAAATGAAAAACTACAACAACAAACTGAAAGCAAAGACTAAGCAGAAATGACACTATCAGAAGCAGATCTAACTGAATGACAAAAATAAAACTAGCGTAATGGCAGAAGGAAAATATAGTAACAACAGAGAGGTTGAGGCACATGGATTGGGCCCTAACCCACGATCCTAGCTTTCTTGCACATGTGACCTTTTCATGCAACAATTTTGAAACTGAATAGCCTCCAAACAACTGAATCAATATAATTCATCTGTCATCGGAGTCTTCTAACTGTTGCTAGTTACTGCACATGTCTACTATATTCTCTGCGTCGTTGACATCTGCATCCATGCACTCTGCATTGCTGCCAACTATGATCTGCACTCCAGTATCCAAAACCTGTCACTCTGATTTATGTCCTCCTGGAATTTGACTGCATCAATCTAACTGATCCTTCTACCTCTGTATTGTGGGCTCCTCGTAGCTAGGTTCGATCCATGAGACGCACCGTCTCTACGACCCTGCCCAAATTTCTTCTTGGGATTAATCTTGCATGTCGCCCCACCTCACACTTGGAGGTATAGCTGCATGCACTGCCTCTGCCCATCTAGCTTGAAATTTCTCTACCTGAGTGTTTTCTGCCACTCCATGATCCTCATCTTGTGGTTGCTACACATCCTGAGGTTCATCCTTTGGAACCAAGAGTTCCTCACCTACATGCAAATCAAGCTCCCTCTCAAGGGAAAATTGCATGGCTTTCTCACACTTCCCAATGAATGGAAGCTCTGTATAAATCGCATCTACATCAAGTCTATAAAGATTCTTCACATGAATCCCAATCTTCCTAGCTTGTCCTGTTGCTTTATGTCACGGGAAAACTTATCCTTCACTGAAACAACATCATAGCCTCTAAATTCCAACATTGCAACTGAAACTAAATTTTTCTTTAAGCCTGGTACATGCATTACATCTTTTAATAAAAATGGTTTACCTGACTGTCTTTGGAAAGTAAATGTACCAATCCCGGTAGCATTGTAACTTCCATCGTCACCCATTTTGATCTGCATCTATATATCCTTCTCCTTCAAGCTACTGAAAAGTTATTTGTTTCCCATCATGTGGAAAGATGAAACACTATCCAAGTACCACCCATATCCCAATGAAATTGACACCATGCATGCGATCAATGAGAATTCAAGCTCAAATTGTGAGGCCAAAGCCTCACCAGCTGCAAATCCTCCAATCCTCTTGTTCTTCTTCTTTTGTGGACAATTTCTGGGATAATGTCCATGCTCATGACAGTGAAAACACTTCACTCTGGACATGTTCCGCTCCTTGCCTTCTTCACTGGCCTCATATTTGGAATGGAATTTCTTCCCTTTCCCTTTCTTTGCCTTGGCAGCCAAAGCAAAATATTTTTAATCTTCATTCTTAGATGAATATCCATCTCTAATTTTCCATCTAAACTCCTCCTGCACCAAATCTGACCACAGTCGTTCCCAATCTGGCAGCTTTTCCCTTCCATTGACAGAGCCTTAATAACTATGCCAACTCTTGGGAAGTTTTAGGAGAGCTAGGCTCACCAAATCATCATCAGCGACAGTTATTCCTACACTCCCAAGCTCATCCTGACATTGGACAAACTTTTTTAAGTATACCGGAATAGTGTCGTTCTTCTCCATCTTGATCTTCTTGAGTTATCTTTCAATGCCAATTTCCTATGGTCAGTGTTGCTCTGAAATAGATACGTCAAAGCCTTCCACATTGCATATGGTGTGGATTTCCCATGGAGGCTTGAGACAATGTGATCTCGTACTCCCTCCAATAGGATCCTCCTCGCCCTTACCACTTTCTTTTTCCATGCATCAAGACTTGCAGCATCTATCACAGCGGGTTTAGGAACATCATTGTCAATGAATTCCTTCAAGCCATTGTCTTCAAGTAATTCCTCCATCCTATCTCTCCAAGCAATATAGTTAGATTTTCCCTCGAGTTCATACTCCAATCTCAAGCCATTGAAAGCCATTTAGATCCTGAATCAGCTGTAGCACCAAGGAATTCTTTTTGCAAATTCAAATTCTATACAGTCACAATCTCAGCTCCTTCACACTTCACAATTATGATTTCCTGTGCTATGATACCATGTAGAAAACAACATGCAAGTATATCTTGGATTCACCCGATCTAAAAATGTACTAAAGTTAAATACTGAATCGTTTCTATAAAAAATTGCAGAATTAAAAACACAATCGCTAATCACATGAAGTAAATATGAATCAAATCAAACACAACATAGATAATTTCCCAGGGAAAGCTTGTTGCTCAAAACCCCACTATCTTCTACTATATATTCAGCATGGATCATGAAACAATTACATACAAAAATATTCTCACAAGAGCCCTCTAGTATTCAGCTAATTGTCTCAAACTGATCCAGACAAAATCAGGCCAATACTCAGCCAATTCTCAGCCTTCCTTGCTCACGCAATTCCTGATGAATGCAATCCCTATTCTCAAGGAATTTCAGCCTTCCTACATTGCGTTGAGTGTCATGGGCATCCTGTGGTGTTTCAACTGCACTTGGGTAGCCTACTAATATCACAACTGACATGCATGCAGCTAATAATAGTAAATCCTCAGTTGCTTGTGAGTTCACTGATTGTGAATCAAACAATATTTAATTCACTTGATCTCTCACTAGTATATGAAATAGTTACATCTAGCACAACTGAGTTTAACTCACTTAACTTCGTTAAATTGATTACAACCTGCATTAAATAATGCACCACTACACTTTGAATGTTGTTACAACTAGAATTACTCTGCATGCCTCACCAACTACCCTCAACTCGAAATTCATGAGTTAACTGAGTTTGTCACACTCAATTAACTATTACAAGTTATTTTGAGACTAGATTACATTTTATTGTCCATCTTAATGAAGGGATAACTAAAGTAGACATGCACCAAATTTAGCCCACACCACTGTAGGTGTTGCTTGGCCCTGTGGTCCCACACTAGTGTAGGTGCTGCTTGGACCTCCTGGTCCACACTAGGTGTTGTTTGTTGTTTCCGGATGCCAATTTTATTGTTTCTTGTTGCAAACTTCAACAAATGCAAGCCCTACATAAGGAATAAACACATCACACGTAAGATTGACCTTAGAAAATGACGATAACAACTCCACTTAACCTCCCAAGAAAAACCTAACTGACATCCTAATTTATTTTTATCCCTTTCTAATGCTTCATAGATATGAAATTGAAATGGGTATTTTTTTCTATTTATAAAATTTTTACCTCCAGCTCCATTTAAATTTGGATAGTGTAGGGTGTCTTTAAAATAGATAAATTGAATTGACATTAAGCAGAACCATATTGAAACCTCATCGAGAACATGTTTTGGCAATAAATAATTGAATTTGCTGATAGTGTGGGTTGTCTTTAGAATAGATCAATTGAATTGACATTAAGCATAACCATATTGAAACTTTGTCGAGAACATGTTTTGGCAATAAAGAATTGAATTTGGTCATATAATAAGATTTATAATTGTTTATGATTTACTAAAAGCTTGTTTTCCTTATACACAATGAAATAATTTAACTAAGCAATAAACAAAAGTATCTTTCAATAGTGAAAGTCCACCCATTAATGGCATGCCAATGAATCATTTCAAATAATTTAATTTTTCTTAAATAACATCAATGAATTAGCTCTCACTCTATTTTTCTTATAGAATAAAATAAAAATAAATTATTTTCAAATAACTTTCCATAAAATATGGTGATATAATATAAAAATTATACACTTGAAATAGCCCAATCCCTTCCATAGAATGAGAGGCAAAGGCTAAGATTTTTTTAACAAAAATCAAACACTAACATTTACCTTTTCTCGCTAGAGAGAGCAAGAGTTCCCTCCCTGCTTGAATCTACATTTTCCCTTAAGACGAAAACAAGGTTCTTGATTATTCATGCTTTGTTTCTAAGCTATGATCTTGCTCAAGCTTTCTCGGTACAAGTTATTCAGTTTTACAAACATCTTGTGATCAAGGTGCTTGCAGGTCATGAATGTATATTTCGTTCACTTTTTATGTTAGTTTCATCATATGTTCATCAATAAGGCTTGTTGCCCTCAAGCACATATTAGCTCATGCATCATACTAGTTGCAACAAGCACATATTAGCTCATGCATCCATATAAATTAACCAAGAGCCTCTCAAACCACGAAATATATCAATAACAAGAGCACTTCATATAACAAAAAAATACACCATGCATATAACATACATTTAACTAGGAACGAAGCCATGACAAACCAATCACATTTCCAACACATTAAACCAAAGCTTGTGCTCATATATCTTCATTAAATAACATCACATATTAACATATGCATAGTAACAACCAAGTCAGGGACTTCCACGTTCCACCCAACCATAAATTGGGCTAAACCAATTCTTTCATTCCGCCCAATCACCCATATTCCAAGCTTGAATGTTGGATTACATGGGTTAAAACAAAACACAACCAAGCAAGGAATCCAAAGGAAAACCACCTCCACCCTCAAGCCACAATTATTTCACCTAATAAGAGGTCCATAAATCACCAAAACTATACAAGATTTGATGCCTCATAATTTCGTCACTATACCTAGAGGATTTTTCTTGTCTCCAACCACTTGTCAAGGACTTACCCTAAGAAAACCATCTCCACCCCCAACCCTTGGGATTTTTCTTGTCTCCACCCACTTTTCAAGGGCTTACCCTAAGAAAACCATCTCCACCCCCAACCCTTGGGATTTTTCTTGTCTCCACCCACTTTTCAAGGGCTTACCCTAAGAAAACCATCTCCACCCCCAACCCTTGGGATTTTCCTGAGACCACCTCAACCATATCCAAAATCTACAGGCAATCCAAAGCTCAACAAAAATGGAACCCACTACATCATAACTATCTAGGAAATGGCATGAGGCAAGGATGTACATGACTTTCAATCCAGGCAAAAATTCATGTCAATGACAACAAAATTAACAATGCATGAGCCATGCATCCAAAACCCAATAATATAATCAACATGCACATTGTTACCTGCAAAATTCCTCCCATTGGTTACTCTTTCCTTTGTTCTTTTATGCCCTTTCTAGTTGTTGTTACAGTCTTCTTCTTGGTTGCCACCCAGATTCCTCTTGCGCTCCTTGCTTTGCTTGCTTGTCACTTGCTTATGTCCAAGTGTTTTGTGTTCTCTCCTTTATCTTGTTGTAGTGTACTCTCTCTTTTCCTCCAAGAGAATACTAGAAAATGTTCTCTCTCTCTCCTTTTTCTTTTGTTTTTTCTTCATTTTCCCTTGCATGCATATTCTTTTACTATTTTTATCCCTTTCTTGTCTCTTCATCTTCCCCACTTGCTAAAGTGGGATTTCTTTCATTTTCCTTTATTTCTCTTGCATTTTTGCCCCATGTCCTTGCTGGCCTATAATAATTAATCTTCCATTTATTGCCTTTTTCCTCTTTCCAATGCCAATTTCCATAGCCAATAAATACTTAACCACAAGTGGATCCCAATGTAATGTTTTTCCCCTCATTCAACTTGGAATACGTGTCCCATTACCTTGGTTTGATTTTTTTCCTTTATAATATCCATACATTATTTATTTACATGGAAATTTAACTCAATGCTGTTTCACCCTCCTTAGCATGCATGACACTCATTGATGACACTCCCTGACACACTCTCTTATTCATTCATTTCCATGCATTTTGACTTGGTCCTCCCTTACGTTTCCTTGGCACCCCCTACCACTCCCTAGCATGCATTAACACTCTCTAACACACCTTGCACTCTATAACATGCCTTAGCCATGCCCCTCTTGAAAAAGGTAGAGTCCTAACTTATTAGCCTTCTTATGTGTTTATTTCCTTGCATTTTATAAACTTTGTGCTCCCTTTTTTTCCTGACATGCATTAACACACCCTTGCACCTGGCACATATTGGCATGAGTTGGCATGCCTTGGCACTATATATCATAGATTAGCACCCTCGAGCACTCCCTAAGATACCTTGGCACTTCCTAGCATGCCTTGGCATTGCCTAGAAATATGCCTTGTCACTCCCTCCTTAGCACTCTTAGCACTCACTAGCACTCATTGACATACCCTCTTATTTATTCATTTCCATGAATTTTGACTCAATTCTCCGTCGTGTTGCATTGGCACTCCCTAGCACACTCTACGCCACTCCATAACATGCACTATCACCCCCTAACACACATTAGCACAAGTTGGCACATGTTGGAACTTGACAAGTCCTGGAATGCATGGCATGAATTGAGATGCCTTGGGATTTTTATTTGGGCATGTGGGATTATTACTAATGCACAAGATAATTAAACAACCTTTATATGTGCCCAATTGATATACATTAGACTACTTAGTAATACCCCAACATCGTTGTATGGGCTTAAAATAGAGCTATTTGACCAGATTCTGTTGTGGTATCTGTCTCTATCTGAAATAAGGTACAAATCTGTGCAGTTGTTATGTATAAATCAATAGAAATTGCAAAATCCTACTCTTATAACCTGGCATATGATATGGTAATGTATTCTACATGAAGCTACTAGTCGGGTACTGGAAAATACTATGTAGATCAAAAGCATTGAAAGGACAATTGTTGAGATTGACATTTTTTAAATTGTTGTATATTAAACAAGGCACAAATACATGCTTCAAGCATACAAATTGGAAAAGTTTCTAAAGCATAAAATAACCATGGAATTAACCTCTGCCATTTCAAATCTTTTAGGATTCTATTAAGAGATTTTTGGAGATAATTATTAAATGACCCACTTTTTTCCCTTTTTCTTAATATAAGGTGCATCTCCTATTACATTTCTAATCAAGATATTTACATCAACTACTAGATCAAAGGGCCAAGGACTCCACATAAATGCTTCATTGTCCAAAAGAAGAATAAATGGTAAACACGTAAACTTTTCTCCAATGTCCTAGGAATTAATAATTGTTCTGAAAACTAACTACTTTTGTTTGAATCTAGAAATCTATTTAAGCTTTGAAAATGGATTTTCATCCAAACTTATCTTAGACAGGTCCTTATTAAAGGCTTCTCTATATCTCCTCCACTAGAATGAATGGCTTGTATGTTGAAAAGTCTAGCAAAGTTTCCTTCTATGAAGTCTGATCATCTCATTGTCACCAAGAGCCCCTCCTTTTCCCCAATTTGGACCCAAAGCAACATTGAGTACTCAATTATGATCCAATATGAGAAATCTCGAGTGACACTACAACTCAAGAGGGCATCCTCCATCATCTTTTGCTTTCAAGTCTTAACAAGTCACACAAAGTCTTGACCATCCTGCATTGTGCAAAGTATCTTTATCTTCTAAACTTAGAGTGAATGTTCTTTATCCAGAAACTTGGAATTTGAAGGAAGCTCTGGTTGTCTATTTATACTTTCTTCATTTTTGTTTGAAACTTTGAAAATGTTAAAACTAGACAAATGTGGTGTTACCCAATGAACAAATATGTGTGAGATGGTTGTCTAACAACAACTTGAAGAAGCAAAAATGGCAGTTATTTAATTTTTGAATTGTCCAGGAAGGGGGAGAAGAGTTGTGTAGATGATAGCAACAACTGAAGAGCTAATTGAATTCATGTAGTTCAATTCCAGAATTTGATAGTGGCAGTGCATGTTGTTTGATGAGTTATTTATTACAATATTTATTTATGAAATTATTCAAATAGTGGAAGGAATGTCCAAAGTTTATTCTAGGATTTTTTTTTTCCATAGAGAAAATGTTTTATTTAATTATTTGAGAAGAACCAGAAATACAATCTTCAAGTGCACATTGCACATTCAAAATATATTGTTTCATCACTAACTATCTACTTGATTTTAGTTTACTTATTCATATGCCCTGGAAAAAAAATATGACTCTTCTGCTAATGGGAGATCATTTCTAGTGTTCATACTTAACTCTAGTTCAATGCTTAACCTTGCATAAAGCATAAGACTAGTATAATACAAACAAATCTACCAGAGAGTAAAAATTCCATAAAATTCCCATACTATGTATAAGTTAAACAAGAAGATAACAATTATAAAGGACTTTAGACCAACTTCCTCGAGGTCACTAAATGACCACCAAGGTATTCCTTCTCCATAACCTAGTTCTCCTATAGCTAAATTCCTTTCTTTGAGAGAGTATTTGTTTTCCTATTAATTTCTCTGAACACATGAGATATTTTTATCATATCGAACTGATTAGAGAGCTCTCTCAATTGAGCAGTTAAGGGAGATAAGGAAATATTCTGAATCTGAACCCGTGCATTCATCCAATTAATTTCTAGTGTTGGGTCCCCAAAGACCTATATATGACTAATATCCTTGTTAAATCTACTACAATAGGCCAAAATAATGGCCTTTTAACATAAATAAAGAACCCCATAGGTTTAAAACCATAACCCTAGAATCAACTTCCCAGTGGTGCAACTTTTGCATAAAATATTTGTTTGGGGCACACAGTAATTCCATTTGAAAGAACTATATTTAGGATGAAAACTTTTAGTTGGGCCTAGGGAATGACATGAAAACCTTTGGACCCATAAATGGCCAAAAAACATCATTTAGGGCCTACAAATGACCCTAGAAGTTCGGGACCCAAAAAACCATAGAAAATTTGATAAGAAGATAAAGAACCATTGAGTTAGTGGAAGATATGGGTGGCCACCAATATCCACCTGGATTAGAGTGCCAAATAAGTTTAGGGTGGGATATAAGGTATGGTTTCATTTGTATAAAGAACACCTCTTAAGATCCCATTGGAAGTGCCCCCTGTTATCACCCTAGTAATTTCTTAAGTTGTGGGATTTGAGTTTTTAGTCAAAGAACACTAGGGGTAACCACAAACCTACTTCAAATTCTAGGATCTAGCCTTCCTAGAATTCAGAGAGGGCTCTCTCTTTAAGATTTGTCTTTGTTTTGATTTATGTTTTTAAGCTAGTTGTGATAGAACAGTTGGTTTTGTTTTTAAAGATTTTGGTGGGTAAAAATCACTTAGGATTAAACTAGAGAGAGATCTACTTGTCCATTGGGCTATGGAGTCTACGTCTAGATAGCAGTACTAGAAGGCCAGGAAAAACGGGTACAAATGTATTTAGGGCAAGGTAGATAACCCTTAGAGATTTGGGGAAAGGTTTTTGATGAAATGGTATGATCGGGATAAAGGGCAACGAAGGATCCTTTGATCCAGAAAATGGAAGAAGGAGGCAGGGGTCAAACGGGAGTAGGAGCAATGAAGAATTCCTAACACCGGAAATCAGCAGAAAATATTTAAATGGTAACTTAGTTAAAAATAGGGAGAAAAAGGCTAGTCCTGTAGTAATATTCCTAGTTACACATTAAGATAGATTAAACACATAATGAATTGCATGAAACTCAGAAAAAAAGATAATGACAAGAAGAGATGTACTTCACTCTTTAACTTATCGCAAGAATCCTAAATTATGATGCCACTTTAGCTTTGTCCAGTCTGCTACTTTGAATTCAACACATGAGAGCCTCCAATGTATCAACAAAAGTCTATAGTAATCTTAGATATTTTATTCCACCATTAACACTTCTAATACAAGTATTTATACAAAATGTTGTTTACAAATATTCTAGAGAAATGTAGGAATATATTTAGGAAATATAAAATATCTTTAAAAAATAAGAGGGACGGTTGCTTAACAAATCAACAAGTTGTCCTCTTATCCAAAATATATAGACCTCCTTTATCTAATCAAGTAGCTTTGAGTGATTTGTTGTCCTGATTTGCTGACTGTTTAGGAAATATATTTTTTTGAGTTGCCTTGGCTAGCACACTTTCCTCTGATACTCTTTAACGCTGCTTCTTTAAACACTGATACACTTTGACTAATATTTCACTCTTTACTACTGAAAAATATGTCTTACTGTAGTAAAAAATCAGCTGAATGTCTTTTTATTTCACTGTTTCTGTTTAACTATTTTTAGTGCATTTTTCTTCACTGTTTCACCTTTTCACTGTTACATTAAATCTGTGAATGCCTGCTATTGTTCTTCACTAGGAATTTTTACATTCTTCAGCTTTCTAAAATTTTCATCTGCTTCTGTGTATTTAGAAAAATTGGGCTTAAACACAAAAATATGTTTGATTTCATGTTGAAGAAAGAACAAATATTCAAAGTGTTGGAGGAGGACTTTACCTGTAGGAGTGCCTTTTGGCAATGGTTTACTTACTTGCTCCTTGGAAAATTATCTGATTTGGTTATCATAATCTTTTTGGGGCATTAATTTCTCATTAAAGACATGAATATCTGGCAAACCCTTCTTTCTCAAGTTTGTATACTTCACCATAAACCTTATTATGGCAATATTCATTGCTTCACACTTCTCTTCTAGGTAGTTCATCAAATTCTTATTTTTTACTACCTTTTTAATCTGCAAAATGGTCTTTGTTCTATCCAGTATCTGTAACTCTTCCAACTCTGTTCTCTTTTTGCTGTTAAGAAAAGTGATGAGTTTTAAAGCCTAAGCTGGCTTATCAGTTAACTCATCTTTGGTTTTCTGAATCTCAGTTTGGGCTGCTAACAGTAAGTATCTTTGCTCATAGATGACCTGAATTGAAGGCCATTGAGAATGTATGGCTTCAATAATATTTTTCCATAAATGATTCTTGACAAATGCAATTTGTTCAGTGAATTTTAGCTCTTTCTGCAATCCCTTAATTTGCTCTCCAAGTCTAATTGCTTTCTGCTCATGGGTTTTAGCATTTATTTGAGCTAACTTACTTGTGGATTCAAGATTTTCAATTATTTTCTTTAGGCTATTGATTTCATTATTTTTCAAGGACATTTCCTCCATAGCCTTCACAATCTGACCTGCTCCATCTGTTTGATGTACTTGTGTTGTTGAAGAATCTGTGGCTGATGTAGTAGCTGAATGCATTGGCACTGCAGTTTCCAATGGCTCATTAGGTGCTAATTTTTCTCCCAAAGTAGAAACCACAGCTGAGGTAATTACTGGTATAACTGTAGGAATAATTGGAGCATCAGTTTCCTTTACAGTCTCTTTCACAGTTTCTTTCTCCTTAACAAGTTCATCCATTTGAGTCTCCATTTCTTTAATCTAAGCAATTGGTTTGAGGATTAACTGCATCATCTCTTATTTTTCTGTTTGATCCTGAAGTATTTCTTTAGTCTATGGGTGCTCACTTTGAGGAAGCTTAAGATGTTTCCTCAAAGCTTCAATATCTTCATTCTTTTTCTTAATCAACAATTCAGCTGCCTACACATTTGAGGGATCATATCCCACCTGTAAAATCAAATCCTCTAAGGCTTTAATCCTTAGGTATTTAGCATACAAAGAGCCTTTTTCCAGCTTCATTTGATCCTGCATGCTAATAATGGTATTCTGCAACTTAGTAGCACTTATAGATTTTGTTACCACACTGGAATATAACATTTCTGAGCTATGTCTGTGGAATTCTATTTGGTCTAGCTCATGCACTTTTTCAGTATCTACTTCAAACTCAACCTTTTTATAGTCTGCCATTGTCTTGAGTGTTGAAGTAGTTGGTTGCATAAAAGACATAATCATTTTGTTTGTGGAATAGTCAAAGGTTTTCAGTAGCCTGTTTTGATTCCCTGGCTTTTGTTTAAGAAACTGAGAGTAAATCTCAAACTTGATTTCTTCATTCTTTTGCTTGATTTGCTTGTACTTTTCTTTGATATCTAAGTCTTTTTCCTCCACTGTGTGTGAGGATGAAGCTTCCATATTTTGGGGTTTTTAAATCATCTAAGTATCTTTTCCTTTAGCTGTTGTTTGTTCTTTTTCAATCTCTGCTAGAGTCTCATTAACTATCATTGTGGCTTCATCATTGTTTACCTCAGGCTCATTTGTATCCTCAACATCAATTACCTTTTCTTTCCCTATGGAACTAAATTTGAGCCTTTTATTTTAAATCAACTTGAATTTTGTATCTGTGGTGGTTTCAGTTGTATAGGTTCCTTCATCTCTGCCTCTTTTTGTTGAAGATTCATGTTGTTTTGCAACTACCATAGCTTGTGTAGTATCCATTTGTCCTGCTGCCTCTATATTGATGATTGTATCTGTCAATGTGTTTTCCACCCATTCTGTCTGATTTGCAAACTTCTCAATTTATGGCTTAGGTTCATGTATAAATGGTGTAAGTTTACATTTAACCCTTAAATCACTCAAGATCCCTTGGGGATCATAGTTCCATGGAAAGCTCTCCTGAAATTTGAACCCTGCTAGTATCTTGGTGATTTCCTTTTCTGCTTCTCTGTTATTTATGATGAAAGGCCCAACTTGATTTTTAAGCTTGAATTGGGTCTTTTTCCTGGCAGCTAAGAAGTTGATGGAGTCAGAATTTAGAATTTGCCTTAAGTATTCCGATGCAAAAACTCTCATGCACATGTATTTTGGAAACTTATAAGGTAATAAGTTTGAGCCAAAAATTCTTATCTCTGTGTGTTTTTCATAAAGAAACCAATCTCCCATCTTATTTTGTTCTGATAACTGCAATATTCTTTTCATGTCTTCATTTACTCTAGGCTACTCTTCTTTATACAATATTTTCATTACTGGCTAGAGGAATAGGTCTGAAAAATCTGTATAACTGAATTCATTGTCTTCTTTTCTAAGCAAATAAGTCTAAAAGATAATGGACAGAGGCTGGCCCTCTAAGTCCATTTTTTGTAATGAAATTGGAAAATTGTCAGCTTGGAAGAACAGAAACAAGTATGATGAGTACCTAAACACCCCTTCAGTAGGTAGTTTGGTCAATTGGTGATGAATGCTATCAGCTGTAAACCTGGCATAATAAAAAATGAGTGCAGGGGGTTGAACTGGAGATAAAGTGGATAAAAATGCAAGAATGGATTCATCAGTGAATCCATCTGTGAAATATCCCAGTATAAAATATAACATGTAAATAATATGCCTTGTCCCTTCAGGAAATTTGGTAGTTGAATAGGGAGGGTTCAACTTAGGGATGTCAACATGGGAAGGCATAAAGTCCTGAAATATCATAAACCTTTTTGGGAAATCCAGGCTCAAGTACGAATGAGTTAAATATTCAATAGAAAAGGGGACTAAATGAGGATCAGATGGTAATTGCAGCATTTGATTAATGGATTCTGCTGTGATTGTAAAAAGTACCTCTCTGTCTGCATTAACAATAGCCCTTTGGTCTGGTGCATAATGTTTTTGGCACAATCTGACAAGGTCCTGGCCGGGGTGGGTCAATGGCACTACATATTTGGGTAGATTAGTCTCCCAAATAGGTATTTCATCTTTATCAAGGTATTTGTAAAAGCACCAATTGTGTATTTCCAATAGATTAAATTCTACCACAGGGTCAGCAATCTTGTAATCCATATCAGCCAATGGAAGGGTTTCTACAGTAGGTACTAGTGGCTGAAGTGGATTTACAGACTCAGTAGTTTTAGCAGTAAGTTCAGGAGTAGATTTGATGGCTTTTGATGCTTCGGATTTGGGAGGCTTGGATCCACCAGGTTTAATAGGCTTAGAACCCCCAGCTTTGGTTGTCATCTGTTTCTTAGTCATTTTTGAATAACTAATGCAAGTTTAAACTGTTTGCAAGAGTTGTTTTCTTTAGACAGAGGATAAATTTAGCAATTTATAGGAAAAAGATAGTCTTCAAGTGATTTCTTTGATCAATTAGGCTTTTTGGATATGAAAACTGGTTTAAGACAGAAAACAAGGGTTTTCTAAATGATTTGGGCTATAAAAAGGCATTTTTAGGATATCTGTAGGCATGAAACCCTTTTATGGTGTAAGAATTGATCTTTAGAGGTCATAAGCTGAGAATTTTAGTTTTTACAGGGGTTTTTATGGACACCGCAATTTCTGGGGAAAATTTGCGAGGGTTTGCCCTATTTTAGGCGTTTTTGGGCAATTTCTCTTCTATGAATTCTCTTAATTTGACGGCTTGGCTTACTTATCAATCGTTTAACTTTGAATTTGTAGGTCTGTATGTCGAAAAATACCTCATATGGTAGGTATTTGACTGTTGGAAGGGTTCAAGATGTTTTTCGATCGATTTTGAGCTCTGGTCCAACTTGCTGGAGGAGAAAATGTCTTTTCTGGTCTTCAAACAGGGAAATCTGACGTCAAATTGGGCTTTTTCTCAGGATATAAGTCTGAAAATTGTGCAAAAGAGCTTTTACATAGTCGCACAGAGTTTTTTATCAATCGGAATGCACAAATAACATTAATAAATAACATAACAAAGGTTTTAACTTTGATATGAATCTTTTAAAAATGTATTAAATGCAGGTCAAATCTGCTAGTGGGAGCAGTTTTGATTTTCAAAATGTAAAAAAATCAGCAGTTTTCGCGTAAATCTTAGGTGGTAAGCTGATTTTTCCAAAATGAACGCGATCAAAAGGGCTCATGCCACGTCGTCGGAGGCGGAAATGGGAAAACCACCCATTTCGCGTCCATTTGGGCTGCAGGAAAACGATCATGTTGTGAGCGCGATATGGATTATGTGTCGTTGGATCATCGGGAAGGGAGCAAACAGCTGAGATTTGATGGGAAGGTGTGGTTGAAAGTTATGTGGGACCGAGGTACTCAGGCGCTGGGTTATTGATAATGTAATAAAACTTTTGTACTATATGTGTTATAATCAAATTTTTATATCCAAAGGGGTTATATATAAGCAGGGCTTATGTGTAGTAAAAAGGGTTTAAAATTATGTGAGAGGGGTGCATGGAGCGGGACTATAGGGTTTAACCTTGGGTTAATTTTATATAAAACTTGAGGTTTTATATAATGGGAAAAGGGAAACAGTCACACTTTAACCTTAGCCTAATTTTATGTGGGGAGGTAAGTACAGTTACAAAGGCGCGTGATCCAGGTGAATATTGGTGGCCACCCGACTATTCCACTTGGGCCCCCACCATTGTCTCTTTCAGTTTTTCAGTTTCGGCATAACTTACCATTTTTAGCAGTTTTTCGGGTCCTGAACTTCCAAAGCCGTTTTGAGGCCCTAAACGACGTTTTTTGGGCATCGCGCCTCCAGTGAATATCATTCCGTTCCAGAACAGAATGATATTCTATTCATGGCGAAAGTTGTAGTCATCGGATAGAGCTTTCTAATGATGTATCATGTGCGTCAAACGGAGATAGTATGCCAAAGTTACGTCCCTGGGAAGTTGAAACACCAATTTACCCAAACGGGGCCCATAGTTTTGGCGCTTCATCTCCTAGGGTTAGGTTTTTGGATATTTAGGGTTATCCATTGTTTCTCAATAATAAATAGGCCCTTGAGCCTCATTGTAACTCAGTTCAGAGGCCTGTAGCCGCCACATCTCTCCTCAGAGATAGCTACCAGCGCCCTAGCTAGTTTTATTTCCATTCTGTCTGTAAGCAAATTTCAGTTCTTTGATATTAATGAAATGAAGTGTTATTTCCGCTGCATCTCTGTATTTATGGTTATATGTTTATTCTGTTGCGTTCCTACATAAATCCATATCAGTGGTATCAGAGGGGTCTGCTTTTTCTCGATCCTTTTTTGCATGTCCCCAACGAGGTCGGGGTATAAGGAGCTAGGGCTTGATCTGGTGGAACCTTTGCAAGAGCAGCCTCACAAACCTCGACGGACGCCCATGGGGGATGAAAAGAAAGATGAGGGAGCAGGAAATCCTATCAAAATATTGCTCGAGGAGGCCCTCAAAAAACAAAGGAACGCGATAATGGATAACTTTGCTCAGATCCTTCAACGGCTGCCCACCGGCGGCACATCTGCATCCAGCAGCCACTATGGAGGTGCGACTCCTTTTAAGGTACAAGTAAATTTTGACATTCCCATATTTGAGGGTCAAATAGACACAGATGCCGTAGATAGATGGTTGAATCTATTAGAAGGATATTTCTCTGTTCATGACTTTTCAGACCGGGAGAAGATTATTTTTGCACTCCTCAAAGCTACCCCCCATGTTAAGGACTGGTGGGAAACCTACTGTGAGAACAAGGACCAGACAGAACCCTCTCTGTTCTTGGCCATACCAACTTGGAATTCTTTCCGAGACACCGTCAAGGAACAGTACTATCCCGTGGGGAGCTATGAGGACAAGTACATACAATGGACCACGCTGCGACAACAAAGGGATCAAGATGTGCACGAGCTGACGAATCTGTTCCATACCCTATGCACAAAGTTGGGTATCAAAGATTCAGAGAAACATTTGGTGCTAAAGTATCGCAGCTGTCTGCACAGATACATTCAGGAGGAAATGGAGTTCCTCGACATCTCCTCGCTTGGTACGGCATCCCGGTATGCTGCCAAGATTGAGCAGAAATTCAAACAGAAGAAGCGAGACTTTGGATCTGTGAATCAAAAGCAAGGAAAAGGTGCTTCCAAACCGCAGAACAAAGGACAGAGCATGGCGGCTAAAGACAACCCGTCAAAGCCACAAGAAAAGAACAACACCATAAAGCCAAAGAAGGACACGGGAAAGTGGTGTGAGTTCCATAAGAGCTCCACTCACAACACGAGTGAGTGTCGGGCCAAGCAGTCGCTAGTGGCCGAGATGAGGGCTTCTGAGTCAGATGCATGCTCCGACTCCGAATCAGAACCTGAAAAGGGGAATGAAAAAGGGAAACAGATTATTGATGCGGAGCCCAACGCCACTGTTGCCACTACAAAGGTCCAGAAGGAGGAACCGGAAGATCCAGAGGAGGAGGAACGTCTCTTCCACTCCGAGATGTGGGTAAAGGGCTCCCCTGTACAGTTCATTGTCGACAATGGGAGCCAAAAGAACCTCATTTCAGCAGACGCCGTGAAGCGGTTGGGCTTGCCGACCACAGCTCACCCACATCCATACACCATCGGGTGGCTTCACCAAGGACGAGATATCTGCGTCAGCCGGCAGTGTCGCCTTCCCTATAGCATCAAGCCCTTCACGGATGAGGTATTATGTGACGTTTCTCCTATTGATGTTTTTGATGTATTATTAGGACAACCATACTTTTGGAAGCGTCATGCTGTGTATGAATCTCGACCTCGTGCTGTTATTGTTACTTTGGGAAATAAGTTGTACAGGATACCAGAGGTACCACCTCCTGCCGCTATCTCTTTGGTTACTGCAAAACAATGCAGTAAGCTCATTTCCGAAACCAGGAAATTCGTTTTCCTGATGATCCGCCCCCAGGGAAAGAAGAAGACTGTGGCCACGACCTCCAGACAGGGCTCCTCTGCACAACAACAACAAATGGATAAGGTTGTGGAGGAGTACGGGGACATATTCACCTCACCCACAGGGGTTCCTCTGCACTGTCAGGTCAAGCACCCGATTGATCTAACCCCCGGTGCGCCGCTACCTAATGGACCGATCTATCGGCGCTCTGTTTTGGAGAATGATGAAATCAAGAGGCAGATTCAGGAGCTGTTGCAGAAAGGTCACATCAGACCAAGTTCATCGCCCTGTGGGAGCCCGATCGTGTTGGTACAGAAGAAGGATGGGACGTGGAGACTCTGTATTGACTATCGGGCGCTGAACAAGATCATTGTCCAGAATAGGTACCCAATCCCACGGATTGATGACCTTCTGGACCAACTCCAAGGTGCAAAATATTTCAGTAAGATCGACCTGAAGTCTGGGTATCACCAGGTACCAATTGAACCCTATGATGTGTGGAAGACTGCCTTCAAAGCTAAGGAAGGCCTTTTTGAATGGCTGGTCATGCCTTTCGGGTTGACGAATGCTCCCGCAACCTTCATGAGGATGATGGACGACATCTTGCGGACATTCACCAACTCATTCGTAGTGGTGTACTTGGATGACATTCTGATCTTCAGCAAGACTTGGGAAGAGCACCTTCATCACATCCGACAAGTCCTCCAAACACTGCGGCAACACAAGTTGTGTGCCAATTTGGAGAAGTGCACGTTTGGCATGACCCAGGTTCAATATCTGGGATACATTATTGATGAAAAGGGGGTGCATGCGGATCCAGCCAAGATCCAAGTCATTCGGGATTGGCCAGCCCCGACTACTATAACAGAGCTTCGCAGCTTTCTGGGTCTTGCTAATTTCTACCGTAGATTCGTGTTGGGATTCTCTCATATCACTTGGCCCTTGAGTCAAGTCACCAAAGGAGAAGCGAGAGAAAAATTCTTTTGGTCGGAACCTCAACAGAAGGCGTTCAAAGAATTGAAAAATCGCCTCTGTTCTGCCCCAGTGCTCACCTTACCAGACTTGCAGCAGCCATTTGAGATCGAGACGGATGCCTCTGACTATGCTATTGGGGCAGTTCTTACTCAACAGGGACATCCAGTGGCATATCACAGTGAGACATTGTCTGAGACAGTTCGCAAGTATCCCACCTATGACAAAGAAATGTATTCCATTGTGCAAGCCTGTCGACAATGGAAGCATTACATTTTTGGGAAGGAAACAATCATCCACACAAACCACCGGCCCCTGCAGTTCATACAGACACAAGGGAAGTTGCAGAATGATCGCCATCAGAAGTGGTCCACATATCTGCAACAGTTTCATTTGAACATCAAGTACAAGAAGGGTAGCACCAATAATGTTGCAGGCTGCCTCAGCCGACCACCGATCGTGGCGCTCACCACCGTGCTCAACTCTTGTGGGCACGAGACTTCTGATTGGCCGCTTCTCTATGAGAGTGACCCAGAATTCGGCCACACTTACAAGGCACTCTTGGGGGGACTCTTGGGGGGCACGCAAGTTCCAAATTTTCACCTCCAAGATGCACTTTTATGTCACCTGGGACACCTTTGTGTTCCTTCAAGCGGGCGTGCCAAGATGATATGGGAAGCACACTACAGTCGAGTCGCTGGGCATTTCGGGGTCGAGAAAACAGTAGCAATACTACAGAAGTATTTCTATTGGCCGAACCTTTGAAAGGATGTCAAGAAGCACATCAGATCCTGCACTGCTTGTGCCATTGCCAAACCGACCATCAAGAAGCAAGGCCTATATACTCCACTACCTACCCCTAGTCGACCGTGGGAATCCATCTCCATGGATTACATGTCGGGCCTACCTTCTACTAAGAATGGAAATGACTGTGTTTTCGTGGTCGTTGACAAATTCTCGAAGATGGCCATCATGGCGGCCTGTAAGAAGAATATCACAGTAGAAGCCACTGCTAAACTCTTCTTTGAACGAGTGTGGGTGCACTTTGGGATCCCACAGTCTATCATATCAGATCGAGATAGCAGGTTCCTCAGCACATTTTGGTCCAGCCTCTGGTCAATATTGGACACAAAGCTCACCAAGTCCACAGCTTTCCATCCCCAAACAGATGGCCAGACAGAGGTCGTCAACAGAATGATTGTACACATTCTGCGCATGTACAATTCAAAGCATCCACGCACATGGGACAAGAGCCTCCCCTATGTACAACATAGTTATAACAGGGCTCTCCTCAGTTCAATTGGCCATAGCCCCTGACGTAGCCATGCCATTTGCAGCTGCTCAGGCCGATTCATCTCATGTCTAGTCTGAATTTGACAAAGCAAGTAGCTTCATCGAGCGCATTCAACATGCATCATGATAGGTTCATGATATATTTGTGAGATCAGACAGAAAGTACAAAAAGCAGCATACCAGTCAACACCCTGGTGCCACCACCATTCAGGTGGGCAGATAAGGTACTTCATATGTGCCAGGAAAGGGCTCACGATTGCATTCACATCCCACTTACATCCCAGTTTACGTCCTTAGGCTGTAGGACACATGCCTTCGGCTTAGTCTTCCTCCATTTCACTGTCCTAATACTTCACTGTCCACCAGTCTTCAGCATGGGTCCAGCATGCATCTTACTTGCTTCTTCTTTGACACCTCAGACAGCTGCAGATAACTCCTGTAGGTATTCATTTGCAGAGCGGGCTACCTGCAGATGTATCATGAGCAATTGGCCATAGCCCCTTTCAGGTGGGCTTGGGATTCCAGCCACTATGTCCCATTGACGTAGCCATGCCATTTGCAGCTGCTCAGGCCAATTCAGCTCATGTCCAGTCTGAAGTTGACAAAGCAAGTAACTTCATCGAGCGCATTCAACACATCCGCCAACAGGTTCATGATATATTGGACAGAGCCAATGCCAAGTACAAGCAACGCCATGATCAACACCGGGTGCCACACAACTTCCAGGTGGGCGAAAAAGTATGGCTACATTTGTAGAAGGAGCGCCTCACTGGACCCCACCGCAAGCTTCGCCCGCTCCGATACGGGCCATACACCGTCACCAAGGCTGTAGGGAACAATGCCTTCGAGCTTAGTATTCCTCCATTCCTTGGTCTGCACCCAGTCTTCAATGTGGATCGCCTTCATCCTTACTTCCCACCTCTACTGGACACCTCGGACATTGCAGAACAACTCACACCAACAGAGTTAAACCCAGACTGCATGGAACAGGCCACCACAGATTGTATCATGGATATGCAAATCAAGAACACTCGTCAACAGCAGATCCAACTGTATCGGGTTGTCAAAGCTGGCCAACTCCTGCACCAAGGAAAGTGGTTCACCAGGGACCAAGTTCAGCAGAAATTTCCTCCTCTCATGGAGGAACTTAACGCAATGGGGACCATTGCTTCCTAAGGGGGGAGGAATGATCCAGGTGGATATTGGTGGCCACCCACCTATTCCACTTGGCCCCCCACCATTGTCTCTTTCGGTTTTTCAGTTTCGGCATAACTTACTATTTTTAGCAGTTTTTCGGGTCCTGAACTTCCGGAGCCGTTTTGAGGCCCTAAACGACGTTTTTTGGGCATCGCTCCTCCACCAAATATCATTCCATTCTAGAATGATATTCGTGGCGAAAGTTTTAGTCCTCGGATAGAGCTTTCTAATGATGTATCATGTGCATCAAACAGAGATAGTATGCCAAAGTTACGTCCCTGGGAAGTTGAAACACCAATTTACCCAAACGGGGCCCATAGTTTTGGCGCTTCATCTCCTAGGGTTAGGTTTTTGGATGTTTAGGGTTCTCCATTGTTTCTAAATCATAAATAGGCCCTCGAGCCTCATTGTAACTCAGTTCAGAGGCCTGTAGCTGCCACATCTCTTCTCAGATATAGCTACCAGCGCCCTAGCTAGTTTTATTTCCATTCTGTCTGTAAGCAAATTTCAGTTCTTTGATATTAATGAAATGAAGTTTTATTTCCATTTGCATCTACGTATTTATGGTTATATGTTTGATACATTTGCGTTCTGTAAATGCGGATCATGTATCTAGTCAAGCGATTGATACACTAGTGAGAGTGGTGTGAATTAATTAGTTAATTAATTCACTAAATAATAACTCATTAATCAACTGAAGAATACATCAGTTAACTATAGTGCATGGCAGTTTCAGTGGAGACCAGTGGAGAGGTAGGTGAAAGAGCAAGTGTGACTATCAGTTGTGACTATAGTGATGCATTGATTGCATCCAACACTCAGTGCAGATGCCAATGAGGATTGCGTGAGAAAGGCTGGAGCAATTCGATTTCATTCAGAGCCATTCTTCAGCAAGGATTGCATAGTAGAGGCAGGCTAGCAGGTGGCAAATATCGGTGCATGGATTGGCAAGATCAGGCCTGATTAGTGTGTAGCGATAATATTGTACTGAGAGCTTGATA